>JANEHU010002321.1:0-153812 GCA_027563435.1 Nasonovia ribisnigri | reverse complement strand
TTTGAAATTTTAGAATTTTTTAATCGATTGTGTCTTCGCAATGACTTTGGCAATTTCCATAGAATATAAATGATAGTTATTAAAATACGTAAATATGATGAAACCACAAATATAATATAATGCAACTTCTTTTAACAAAGAGTGTTTAGTAACAATTTTTAATTTAAATTTGATATGACATTAATCATAATAGTTTATAATATATTATTTAAATTATTATATTATTTTATTAATTTAATTTTTGATTAAGATGGTGAATCGATATTAGAAACACAAGCACATTTTTTTAAAGGCATATTATTTTGTATGTATCATTAAATAAGAATTTGATTATAAATAAATAAATATGATTACTAGTTTTTAGAGTTAATATAAAGGTATACACTATACAGTAAATACTGTTAGTATAAAGTAACTACACCAGAGAACTATAAAATCGTGATTTCTCGTTAAAAGGTAAGATCAATTTATGAGAATTCTTTTGTTAAATTGATAGGATTTTTTTTCAAAAATAATAATTTTATAGTAAGATTTTATATATATACACATACGTCAATCCAAAACTATTGATTGTTAATAGTTAAAAGCTATTAAGGTATCCTTTATTTGTATTTATTCGTATATAATAACTAAGACTTTAACATTAACAGTAATCTTGTTCCTTTCACAAAATGTGTTTTAATTATTCTTAATTTAATTTATATTTATACTTTAAGCATTTACCCCCAAGTGACCTCTGAATAATCATTGAATGATGAATTTAATACTTAATAGATATAGACCATTGTGTAGGTACCTAATAAAACGTAAACCAGTGATACCTGATTGTTTAATTAAACGGGGTTAAACGTATTATGATTCTACAGTTCTACGTCACCCAGTCAATAGATTGTCCGTAGAAATAAATATTTAAGTTAAGTCTAAAAATTAAATTTAAGCCCCAAAATAAAATGAAAACAAACTTACGCGTAAACATCGACTCTTCAGGTGAAACCTAGCAGTGCAGACGTACAGTATATTCACCGGTCCTGAAGAAACGGCTATCTTCATCCGTCTTCATCTCCTTAAGAACTAAAACTGTAAAGTATCGAATATTTAATGAAAATAAACTGATCGTAACAAAATGTGTGGGTTCGTATTATAAATAAAGTATATTATAATATAATGTTTAACGTACTATCCGTCAATTGTTGGCTTATTTCATTTTGTTTGTTCACTGAAATTATTAGAATCGTTAACGGTCTCCGTCGAATGTCGACAATTGGCGATTGCCATAGATGATTTAATATGATTAATCCATAGAACTTATTGATGAGTGTACCTACCTATACAGTATACGGTCAATACTCTATTGATAAATCATCATATTATATTCTTTTACGTTTACAGAAATCTTTGCGATTGGTAATACTTATCAGACTTTTTTTATAGGCTTATAAAGTTCAAATTTTTACAAAATTCATCATAATTTCGACATTTGCATTTTATTTTGTAGTCAGATATTGATACAAAATTTTCTTTGTTTACTTAAGATATGAAAATTTAATACAAGTTTCTTCATAAGTAGTTATAATAACAGTTGAGAAATAATATATATCCGTAGGCACAATTTTTTTATACGTAGTTAAAGTTGCATTAAAAGATTTATCATATTGTTGTAATTTAAAAATTATTCGTAGATATATGAAACTTTTAGAGTATATCATTATAATTTATATACTTAATATTTAGGTAGGTACTTTAATCACAATATTATTTATTAAAGCCTTAGCTCAGAATCGTTTTTAATTTGTTTTTTTGTATTTTAATAGTTTATACATGGATTTATTCCTGTTACTAATTATAGTACCTAGGTGTGTTTAATTTATTTCAATGAATTATAGGTATATATTAATTATTAATTTTGATACATTGTATTTAAAAAAATAAATAAATATGATTACTAATTTTTAGAGTTAATATAAAGGTAGACACTATACAGTAATATTACTGTTAGTATAAAGTACCTACGCCAGAAAACTATAAAATCGTTGTTTCTCGTTAAAAGAAGATCAATTTATGAGAATTCTTTTGTTAAATTGATAGGATTTTTTTTCAAAAATAATAATTTTATAGTAAGATTTTATATATATACACATACGTCAATCCAAAACTATTGATTGTTAATAGTTAAAAGCTATTAAGGTATCCTTTATTTGTATTTATTCGTATATAATAACTAAGACTTTAACATTAACAGTAATCTTGTTCCTTTCACAAAATGTGTTTTAATTATTCTTAATTTAATTTATATTTATACTTTAAGCATTTACCCCCAAGTGACCTCTGAATAATCATTGAATGATGAATTTAATACTTAATAGATATAGACCATTGTGTAGGTACCTAATAAAACGTAAACCAGTGATACCTGATTGTTTAATTAAACGGGGTTAAACGTATTATGATTCTACAGTTCTACGTCACCCAGTCAATAGATTGTCCGTAGAAATAAATATTTAAGTTAAGTCTAAAAATTAAATTTAAGCCCCAAAATAAAATGAAAACAAACTTACGCGTAAACATCGACTCTTCAGGTGAAACCTAGCAGTGCAGACGTACAGTATATTCACCGGTCCTGAAGAAACGGCTATCTTCATCCGTCTTCATCTCGCTCAGAACTAAAACTGTAAAGTATCGAATATTTAATGAAAATAAACTGATCGTAACAAAATGTGTGGGTTCGTATTATAAATAAAGTATATTATAATATAATGTTTAACGTACTATCCGTCAATTGTTGGCTTATTCAATTTTTTTTGTTCACTGAAATTATTAGAATCGTTAACCGTCTCCGACGAATGTCGACAATTGGCGATTGCCATAGATGATTTAATATGATTAATCCATAGAACTTATAGATGAGTGTACCTACCTATACAGTATACGGTCTATACTCAATTGATAAATCATATTATATTCTTATATATTTACAGAAAACTTTGTGATTGATAATACTTATCAGACTTTTTTTATAGGTATATAAAGTTCGTATTTATACATTATTTATCATAATTTCGACATTTGCATAATACTTTGTAGTCATACAAAATTTTTTTTGTTTACTTAAGATATGAAAATGTAATACAGTTTTCCTCATAAGTAGTTATATAGTAACAATTTGAAAAAAACCCGTAGGCACTATTAGTATAAGTTCCATTTAAAGATTTATCAAATTAAAAATTTACGAATTACTAATTAGTTAAAAATGAATAAAATGTTTTTGCCATAAATAAAGATTCTTTAAATAGTTCATACGGTAACCAAAAAATCTAAAAAACCTATAATAAAAGTTCAAATTTTTAACCAAATAGATTTTATAAATTTTGATTCTTTTGCTGTAGATTAAAAAGATTATTCGTAGATATATGAAACTTTTAGAGTATATCATTATAATTTATATAAACAATGACATTTTCAAATTTAATTTTAAATAATAAGTTTTTGCTCACATTCGTTTTTAATTTGTTTGTTTGAATTTTAATAGTTTAAACATGGATTTATACCTGTTACTAATTATAGTGCCTAGGTGTATTTATTTTATTTCAATGAATTATAGGTACACATATTTTTAGGGCATAAATTATCATGTAGGTATCTGGTATTTTAAAAGAATATTAAGAGAATAATATATTGGCTATTTTAAAAGACATAAAAATCTCATATTTTAAGAATTTTAAGAGAATATAAATCCGGCCTGTACTTATGACTTATAAGTTAGAACACGTAAATTAAACCAAAATGTATATGTCTATTTCAAGTACTTATAACATATAGGAATGCACCTATTAATTATTATAATATTTCTACGACCTGGAACAGGAAAAACGATTACGGCGTTTGTATTATACGATCTCACGTATTTTATAAATTTCGAACTCGTAAATAAAATATTCGTCTACAACACTAGGATAGCACATTTTTAGTGACATTAAATATTTAATTTAACTTTAAAAATTAACATTGTGAACCAAATAAAAATAAAACAAACTTACATTTAAACATCGATTCTTTCAGCATTCGTCGGAATGTCGTTCATGTCAATTTTGTTTGTTAAAATTTTAGAATTTTTCATCGACTGTGTGTTCAGCAACGAATTTGACAATTGCCATAGAATACAAATGATGGATATTATATTATATGTTAATATGATGAATCCACAGATGTAATAAAATGCAACTTTTTACATCAAAGAGTTCCGTGGTCAGGAACAATTTGATGGTATATTATATTCATAGACCTTAAGCTATAAGGTCTATGATTATATTAAAAGCATATAGGCATATTTATTTTTATGAATCTTTAAGTAAAACTGTGATTATAAATAAACGTAATTTCTGGTTTTTAGTGATTATTTACAGGTTTTTAATAAACACTTTAAATTAACAGTACATATACCGACTATAATACCAACAAGATTTATAAAATTCCAAGTTTAACAATTTCACTGAATACTGTCCAATTTAAAATTAATAATGATTAAGTATTGAATATGTTAATTTTAATTGTATTGGGTATATTTTATATTTTAGAATGATGTGTGTTATTTTTATAACCTTTTTTTTTGTCTGTAGCTTTGATTTTTACCGTAGTACGTAGATACACACAATTTTCACTGAATGTTTATTTTAGCATCTTCTATACACCAGAAATTATTTTAACCCATGTTGTGCTATTTAAAGGCATACAAAATGTTCGATTATTAAGTTTTTTTTATAACTAAAATTTGAAAATTGAATACAAGATTTCTTATAAGTTTTTCTATTTTTATAAAAAAAAATGTAGGTACTTAATTTAAAATTATTATTTGTGGGTTCTTAAAACGTCTAAGTTTTTTTTGATATACAAATATGATAATATTCAATATTATGCAAAGAATATTAATTCAACTAAATATAATGTATTAAAAATAACAATATAAAATATCCTATAGTCTGACAAGCCGTCTCCCCTCTGAATTTTTTTTGTATATAATGATATTACCTACCTATAGGTACATACAACATAATTGAATTTAAATTTAACACTAAATATTAGTGTCTCTCTTGTAAGTTGTAACCTTCTGTACTGTAGAGCGTCACCCACTTACCCGCTTATTTTGATTTTAAGCTTTCCAAGAATATTTAAAAAAAATAATGAACAAATACATCATGATGAATTTTGAATTACATTTCCCCAGTTTATTTCCGATAGATATTAATAAAAATATGTTTTCTTCAAAAAACCCTGTAAATGTAATTCAAAATTCATCATAATGTATTTGTTCATTATTTTTTTCTATACATACCTACACAATGCAATTTTCAAAATACTTCAACTAATTTCAGCTTTTATTTTGCGACACATAAGTACACCCGTGTGTGGCGTGTTCAACACAATTTATAATTAATTGTATGAATATATTATTATTATATTCTACGAAATGCGTGTGCCGTCGTCACCTGTGCTTACGTATTTTATAAGCACGTTAAATATGCATCTATGTAACACGAGTAGCAGATTGTCCGTGGCAATAAATATTAATTTTAAGACTAAAACGTAAATGTAAGCCCCTAAAGAATAGGTAATCAAACTTACGTATATGTCGACTCTTTGGGTTGAATATAGGTGTGACATATCTAGAGTACAGATTCTATATCAAGGAACTGCTATTTCTTCATCTGTCTTCAACACGCACTGTACAGATAGTATCGAGATATTTTATGAAATTAACTTGAGCAGAATTAAATATATGAATAAAATGTTGTATAGGTACGAAATTACTGTTTAACGACTTGTCTGTTCATTGTTGACCTATTAATTTTTTTTGTTCATTGAAATTATTAGAACTGCGAATCATCTCCGACGAATGACCAGGATTGGCGTTTACCATAGATGATAGACATTATAATATGACATTGTTATCAGTTTTCACTTTTCTTACTTCTTTGGATGAGACCATTAATTTTTATTTCATACTTCAAAATAGAATATTATTCGGTGTATTTAAATCTATAAAACTTATAACAAGGAACTCTATAAGTATAATATGTTATTTAGCTACATTTTTGTTGCGAGTTCATTTTTTTTGGCATCTCGCAACGGTGTCGCGGTAAAATGAACGCGTGTCATAAGAGTCATTTGTTCGCGAACAATTTAATCGCACTAGGTACATAAATAGCGTAAGCTATTTGAGCGCGATAACAATATTAGGTACCTACTTACTGCAATTTTGTAGTGTTGTAGCCAGTTAATCAGTTTTTGGTTAATCAGTTTGCTTGTAACGTTTAGGATTTTCACGTGTGTGATAAATATATTATTTAACTATATTAATTATTTAATTAATAATATACGCCATGGTATTAATGTATGTGTTAAATCAAAAGAGTGAACATTTATTAGTACATAATCATTTTATTCATTGAAATGAAAAGACCATTAATGAAAAAATTATTTGTAAATGTAATGACCTCAAGAAATTAAATTGTCGTGGTCGTGTTCACTGTTCACACCAAAGGTGAAAATTTTATTAGGAAGGAGATTGAAAGACATATTTCTAGACATTTTCATAATATAATCTGTGCTTCAGCTACTGCTTGTAAGTACCTATATTTTATTTTATTTTGTTTTATAATTCCAACGCCTGACGCCAATTTTACATAAATATGAAGTAGGTTTATTTATAAATCAATATACAAGCAAATAAAAAAGTAATTTGGTTTGTAAGTAATACATAAAACAAATTAATTCAAACATATGGCTGCCATTACATATTGCATCAATGTGTCATTTTTGTGTAGAATACCTATAGTATATTCTATAAAATGTCCATTCTTTGATTAAACTGTATAATAAATGGAACATTTTGATTTTATGACAAAAATAAATAAAAAAATCAGTATGGACATAATATCAAATATATTAGAATTAAGCAAATATATTGAAACTTAATTAATTTTAGGATTAGGTACCTTT
The DNA here is from genome assembly GCA_027563435.1 of Nasonovia ribisnigri. Classification (NCBI taxonomy): domain Eukaryota; kingdom Metazoa; phylum Arthropoda; class Insecta; order Hemiptera; family Aphididae; genus Nasonovia; species Nasonovia ribisnigri. The sequence goes on along the minus strand of JANEHU010002321.1, from coordinate 146,819 downwards.
TTATTATTAACTATTATATTATGGTTTTAATTTTTATAAAACACGATATATATATTTTATGTACAACAACATATAAGTTCATGAGTAAAAATCTTTAGTTTTATTAAATAATATAAAAAATAGTAATAACTAATAATATAGGTACTTAGGTAGGTTATAGCAATTAGTAAACAACATAGCTTAATTTATTAAATAAAAATGATTGGGCGTACCTCCTATGTGTAATCTGAAATCCTTAATATATTATGAATACCTAATAACTATTACACTAATTATTAGCCTCTTAATTACTTATTATCAAGTAATTGAACTAAGATAAGTTTATATGAAATTACTATATCAAAATTATTAATGGTACCAAATTGTATTATAATTATTTAAATTTAACTTTACATATTTTTGTTATAGATATACAGGCAAGGAATAGGAATATTTGTAGTATCAATAATATTTGTATTATTATTATTACTAAGATGCGATGATGAGTATTATATAACTATATATGTGTACTATACTATATTATCTACATTATAGGTAGGTACCGTATATAACTGGCTTATATAAGCTCGGATAATCAAATAAATAGGTACGCCAATGTGGGTGGTTAGCTGCAATTAGATTTAATAAGTGCTAGACAGTCCGCAATATAATATAATATAGCCTTGAACACTGATTATGGTTAAGATAAAAATATCACAACTATTTTTTTAATCCGGAATCGTGATTCCCACATAAAAACAGTCCAAAACTGAAGACCCTTGTGATTACCTACATAATCTTAAAAAAACAACAAAAGTGGAGAGGATAAAAATTATAATGTCAAATACTGTAAGAAAAAGGTCCGCATTCCTCCTCACTACATCAGTCTGTTGCAAAAAATATTTATTTTTAATCAATAGCTACGCTTAGTACAGTTTACTACTTTTTTCCCTCAGTTACTATTCTGAATAACTGTTCGTATCTACTTCTGCTTGCACATCAATAATAGTGAAGGGTCTAAAAAATATTTAGTTATGCGTATAGGTAGCCGTAGTATTAGGTATATTATATTATTATTTATTGTTATTTTTATTTGATATTATACCTTAAACCATGTCCATCAAGTTTTGTTATCATTGTTGGTATAATGTTGATAAATTTCCTGGATATTAATATTTGACCAAAACAATATTTATAATAATATATCCTTGTAGTCTACACAATATTATATTGTCATGACATGTGCATTTTTTAAATTAAAATTATTTCTATATAATAGTTGTTTTTAATAGCGAATTTGTATATTAAAATATAAAATTAAATGTGTAGCATACACCCCGCACCTACCGTAATCATTTTTGGAAGTCATCATGGTTAATTTTAAATTGTACATTTTATATCAAATATTTTTTCAATAATATAAAAAATAGCCAGTAATTTGTAACATAATAATATAATGTGCACCTAGTTTTTTTAAAAAATATTTTCCAGGAAAAAATAATATCAGGGTCATAATTAGTTTTTTAGTTTGATTAAAATTGACAAGTTAAAATTGGTACCTACCAATTTTGTACCTACCCAATTTTAATGGAATTAATGATACAGTATATATAATTTTATTTATTTCATAATACTATATACTATATATAGTAACGAGCACCGTCGCAAGTTAATAATTGATTTTCAAATCTAAAGTAAGTACAAAATGTAATGTTTATGTGTAGGATCTTGGAAGTATATTATTTCGTTTTACAGCTTCCAAAACATTTTTGTCGGTAGAAACAGCACAACAAATATTTACAACAGTCTTCCTGTGAAAAATTATTGCAGTGGGCGGTGACGCTAAGTGTAATTAAGCTGGTTATGGCCAACTCTTTCTCGCTCATACCTTAATACGATGTTGTTTGAAGATATAATTTTATACAATTAGTAATTTTAGGGTTCAAGGGTCATGTGTAGAATATTTAAATCCAACATTTTCATTAATTACTAGTTATTTCATATATTTTGTGTTTGTACTTTCTGATTAAACTTGAAAATTGTATAATACTTAAAAAAAAAAAAAAAATAGGTATGTGAATTGTTATAAATTATAGCTTTATTTGTAAAGATATATTCATGAAGAAATTTCAATAACCAATGTTATTTTTAAACACTATTAATAGAATAAACCATCGAAGTTCGATTTAGATACAGGGTAATTCATTCTAATAATTAGTTGCTCCCTCTCTATAAAATTATACACTTTTTGAAATTATTTTATTTACAAAACTTGAAATTAATATTTATGAAAAAAAAAATATTGAAGGTATACTTAAGGATATTTTTAATATTTTAGTATCATTATTAATTAGTTATAACATATAACTGCTAAAATTAGAGTTTATATGAGTGAAGTAGTGAAACAGCATTCTGCAGGTTACTCATCAAATCTTTAAATATTTAGATATAGCTGTTATACTACCTATATATGTGAATACATAGGTACTTTGGTACTTATTCATTTATAACTTATTAAGAACTACTTCGAAATTCAATTCTAATATACGTATATTTTTTTTGAAAAATATTTTACTTCCTAGTATGAAATTTGAATTGAAACTTGTCAGTTAAAAAAGTAAAAACTTATAAAAAGATAAAAGTATATAAAAAAAAATCATCGCTTTATGTAAAATGGCGATTGTGTGACATAAATGTAGCAACTCGGATATTATCAACTTCGAAGAAAATGTATGTATCATTAATATGTATTAATTGTATGTATAAATAGTGGGAATAAGCTCATTTTTAAATTTTATTCGTTTCTATGGTGATACATAAATCATTAGAAAAAGTCGGTTAGATAAATTAAATATCTGTATCCACCCCAAAAATATATTTATGTTAATATAATTGTTTTCCAAAAATGTTATTTTGTAAAGACTTCAAATTATGTACAAAATGTTTTCAAAACCGTTGATACTTTACAAGATAATGCGTGTTTACATTTAAAAGAAACACACAGTATAAATTAAATTCAATCATTAGAATAGGTGATACATCAAATTATCCCCGACAAAATATCCTAAAGTTAAAAAATCTCAGCTAAATATTCCACGTAAATATTAATTCAAAAATGTTAACTTCTATTATAAAAGTTGCGATTATAGAAGTAATATAATCCTGGCAAGGTTAACATTTTAAATTAATATATTTTACGCGATTTATTTTTTCATAAAATATTATTGCTAAGAAATTTTGGTTTTGGGATAATATATCGTCATGGGATTACAATAATTGATAATAACATAATCATCATAGTTTATCAGAAAAATATAAATAATATTATGGCAGAAAAATATCTCATTAGTCTGTAGTTGTATCCCTTGACAATAGTGTAACTAAATAGCCTATCTCATTCGCCGTGTAATATCATACTTTGATTATAATTGATATTTAATGGCCATTATATAAAATATCTTTGTTTTGTTATAATTTATAAATCCAAGATTTTAAAATGTAATACAAGATTTCTTATAAGTTTGTCTACCTTTTTGAAAAAAAAGATAATAAAATTGAAAATCAAAGCACTATTGTGTTTGCGGACACAAATGAAAAAAAAAATCACATATCATTATAAAATTAAAACATTCATCACTCTGCTCAGAATCCAAAATGTTATTTGATTTACTAGGTATTCAACGGTATAACAAACCGTTTAAGTTTCTCGAAGATACGAATTTCATTCATGTTCTTTTTGATATACCTGTGGGCTGTAAATGACGTTCACGGCAAATTCTCATAATACATGTATCTACGTGAACGTGATGAACTAGCATTCCGAACACTGGTATAACATAGACCAAAACACCAGGGGTCACCAACCAGTTGATCTTATTAAAAAATAATTATACTAATTATATACTAACTATACTTTGTTCATCACGTACGTAATCTTAAACTTTAATACTTAAATACACCTTATCAACGAAAAAAAATATGCAATATTCCGATTGAGAAATAGTTAAAGCAGAATACCTATTATTATATAATGTATTATTATGCTGGCATGCTGCATGTAATAATATATAAATAGTATATCTAAAGAAATAGTGGTAGATCACCAGATACTTAACATTTCGAGTCACTTGTTGGAAGAAGCTGGCGACCCTTGATATGACTATATGTTTAAACATAATGTGTGGAAATGTATTTGGAATGAACCTGGGTTGTATGTGTTCGAAAATGTGTCATAAAGTTGAGTATCGCATCAAAATCGATTGTTAAAATAACGTTTTCTTTTAGGTAAAAGTCATGTTTTATAATTTATCACTTTTAAATATTATTATTACCATGAATTAGACATTTACGCATAATATGATATGTATCAATTGCTCATACGAGTCATACATCGAGTATAATAATATAATAAGTAGAGTAACCTGCAGAATGCTGTTTCACTACTTCACTCATATAAACTCTAATTTTAGCAGTTATATGTTATAACTAATTAATAATGATAATAAAATATTAAAAATATCCTTAAGTATACCGTCAATATTTTTTTTTCATAAATATTAATTTCAAGTTTTGTAAATAAAATAATTTCAAAAAGTGTATAATTTTGAGTATCTAAATCGAACTTCGATGGTTTATTCTATTAATAGTGTTTAAAAATAACATTGGTTATTGAAATTTCTTCATGAATATTATTTGTTGTAAATTATTTTTCTTTAATAAAATAATGATAAATATATCTTTACAAATAAAGCTATAATTTACAACAATATTCAAACATCTATTTTTTTTTTTTTGTAGGTATTATATAATTTTCAAGTTTAATCAAAAAGTATAAAGACAAAAAATGTGAAATAACTAGTAATTAATGAAAATTTTGAATTAAAATATTCCAGATTTGACCTTTGAACCTTAAAATTACTAATTGTATAAAATTATATCTTCAAACAACATCGTATTAAGGTATGAGCGAGAAAGAGTTGGTCATAACCAGTTTAATTACACTTAGCGTCACCGCCCACTGCAATAATTATTCACAGGAAGACTGTTGTAGATATTTGTGCGCTGTTTCTACCGACAAAATTGTTTTGGAAGCTGTTAAACGAAATAATATACGTCCAAGATCCTACACATAAACATTATATTTTGTACTTACTTTAGATTTGAAAACCATTTATTAAATTGCGACGGTGCTCGTTACTATAAAGTATTATGAAATAAATGAAATATTTATACTGTATTATTAATTCCATCAAAATTGGGTAGGTACAAAATTGGTAGGTACTAATTATTACTTGTCATTTTTAATCAAACTACAAAACTAATTATGACCCTGCTATTTTTTTGCCAGGAAAATATTTAAAAAAAAAATAACAAGACTTTTATGAGAAATAATTTTTACAACAAATACTGAAATACCTACTGAAAAGAAATACAATAATTTTATAACAAATGATTTTTATTAGATAAAACTTTCGAACACTTGGCATGTTATCATTTGTTTTTCATGACATGTATAATAATATATTGTATAACCAATTTATAAGGCTTTTAATATGTATTATTTTCGTCAATCGCTTTTATTCATATATTTCTATAATAACCGCTAGTAAAATTACAAATTTGAAATTATAATATATATTTATTTTTATATATATTTTGAGTAAACTTCATTAAAGTATTAACATCGATAATATTGTAATAATTATACATATTATTATCTGCTTTAAGTTCGTGTGCGCGTTTTTTTATAGCAATGTATATATTTATCAGGGACTTTCACTCAAGGACTTTCGTACCCAGTATGACTTGATCCAGGTTATATAATATTATAACAAAATCAAAATGTATAAACAGTATAAAGATGGTTTTGTTAATATTTATTCAAATAGATATATCTACGTTTACAAAATATATACAATAGTACTTAACTATACAGTATGCTATCTCCATTCAACTAAAAACTGCATAATTATTAAGTAATGCAAATATATAAATATATAATATAGCGGTTAATGGTATATATAGTATAATATAATAGTACAATGAGACACTTTGATACGATGAACAACAACGAATAAACGGTCCGATTCATATTAAAAAATTACCATTGATAAAATAATTATATAATGTTCACTATGTCAATTGGCATTCACATGTCCTCAACCTATTAGTTTCAAATAAATAAAAAATTAAAATTAGAAACAACTTGTGTTTCCATTAGGTACCTACCTATCACATATCTACTTAAATACGATGTTATGGTAAATAGTATTACGCATATTCTATTATTACACATTTTGAAAAAAAAAACTAATTTCATGTCCTTATTAGTTATTTACCCTGTAACATATAGTCAACATAATTGAATAGGTACACGAGTAGCAAGCGCCATAAAAAGGTTTACTACTGTCGATTTGTACATTTATTATATTATAATATATCGTATAGCAATAGTGACTAGTCTATTTTCTATCGACAAAAAAATAAAACTATCTTTAAAACTGATTTACAAACTATGTTTGTTTTAGCATACTTATCAGTATACCTAATACCGATGTTACCTAATTATTTAATGAACAGTATAGGTACGAATTATGGCATACAGTTTAATATAGGAGTTTCAGTTGATTAACTATAATTCGTTAAGTTAATTATTTAACTCATATAATATGCTGACGAGTTGCATATTACAGTACTTGGTGATTTAGTTCGGTCTACCTATAGTAATATTTAGTATATTACGATGTTCATCGTTAAGTGCATCAATGCATCATACGTGTATTACATAATAATGTAATTATGGCTGTACTAAATTCTGAGCGAAGGTTTACGTTTTAAATATAAATTTTAAACAAACGTGTATAAATTATATGTGTGTTTTCCATACGAGTCTCCTTAAGTCTGCTACCAAAAGGTGAACGACCGCTGGAAGGTTAAAGTAATTTACTCGCTCCCCAATCCCTAATTTTGGAATTCCAACGGCCGCGCTGAAGTGAAATGTACTAACGTACCTAATGTGATTGTTTTTTCTTTTAACCACTTCCCGATCTTTTTATCTTTTTACTGGTGCTTCGTATTTCACGAAATATTCTTATTTCGTTTACAAACCTATTACATTTTAGAATAATCAAAATCCGTGGAAGTTAATTATTTTATTTTATGTTTTTCAATTTTTCATGTTGTCACCTACCTTCTTTAAAAAATCTGAAGATCTTTTTTCCAACTTTTATTGAACAAAAATAGCTCTTGATCATTTCCGAGCACCATGTAGGTGATTATAATAGAGTGTCGAGTGTCCAAGTGCAGTCCGACATACCTATTTTACACAATTACACTATTTTAATGAAGTATTTTATATTGATATAATACAGCACTAAATGAGTAAAAGAATATTAAGACATCATCATGTATGACTAAATAAGGGTTGATTACCAAGTCTTACAAATGGTGTAGGAAGGTACTCATCTCTGATTTTATAATTAACATCTAAATGTATTATTAAATGTCACTTAACATTATTATGGGGCTTTGTGATTTCCATCGTGATGAACGTGTATTAACTCAAATAAACTCATACCTAGTAAGAAAGTTGAAAATTTACAGGTATAGTGGTCAAACGACATATGTTGAAAAACTGACAATAGTTATACCAAAAATAGTAATAATATCATAGTTGACATAATAATCACACATTATTATACAGTTTACTATCATTGTGTTTTCTTTTCTATACAGTCATACACATCAATCCGTCTCTATAGATAAACTGATAAATAATTTTAATCAAAAACAAAGAAACTGTACATATCTTAGAAAGTATTAACATTTATAAAAATTATCATTTTATAAATTTTAAAATTTACTTAGATATTTTTAGTTTTAACACTTCATATCGCTCATATTTTTTCACCAAACTATACGTATTTTTTGTTGAAACCACAACCAACTTTTTATTTCCAAATGGAATTTATAGTGAAAACTTCAAGTCATAAAAAGCTGTTTTTATCGATTACATTCGTCTGCGAAATATAATTATACAAAAAGTTATGATAATAGAAAATGCTTTTGCAGTCTGCTGATTGCTTTACTACACATAATCGCATTACAATAATTACATTTGCCTGCAGGCTGCATAGTGCCTATAGAAAAAATGGATGAATAGTACGATCAAATAATCCGTTACAACGCACTATTCAGTAGAAACTTACTATTTCACTCTATTCTCTCGCCATAATAATTTAAAAAGTCTTTCACAAATTCTAAACCACACTCAATTTTCTCCACTCCCACCAGTAGACATTTCTTATTATATTATATATATTATTATTAAGACGTGAAGCAATTATTGATATTTGATGACACTGCAGGAATATCTGTAATTCGACCAAACCGACTTGTGTGATTTAAAAAAAAAAGCGTTTGATGTAAAGTTGAGCTAAAAATTTCGAAAACTTCGAAAAATCAATTACCTTAACGATATAGCAGTTATCGGCGTTTTTGTATTGCAAATATTACATTATATTTCCATGTGTTACGGCCTGCGTCGCTGCGTGTAGTATGCAAGAACAAGATATTATGTTCATAACCCCCACTGCGACTATGTCTAAACTGTTTTTTTTTTTTTGTTGTTGTTGTTGTCGACACGATTTTTACAGACGGCACAGCGTTTGGTATGACGTCATAGATGACAACGAGCGGCGGCGTTCCAGGGACGTCATGGGCTTTAATTATTATGTTGGAATAATCGAATGATTAATAAAATATAATAATTGAAAAAAAAATAATCCAATAATTAGTAGTAGAATAATAGAAAAATTTACTGTCAAAAATAAATAACCAAATAGCCGAAGGATTAACTCGAATGAATTACGGTTTAAATTTATTGAACTGGTTAAGTATATTATAATTAACCGAATGATAAATTATTTGTATGCAATTTTTTTTCAATAAAACTACAGTCAACACTCTTAACTGCCAGCTTTTATACATAGCTTATTAGGTATATTATACAGTCGTGGATCTAGAAATGAAAAAAGGGAGGGCTAAATGAAAAAATTTACTTCAAGTACATAATGTAAGCATATTTTATAGACTATAGAGCATTAAGCTTAAGTTTTTATAGTGAATATAATATCCATCATACATGTATATTATAAAATAATAATAAGAAGAAACTAAAATTACCTTTTATCTGCAAGAGCGAGTACTTAAGGACCTAAGGCCCCCCACTTGTACCCAAACCTGCATATATAATGACAATAAAAATAATAAAAAATAATAATTATATAATAATATACAGGATTTTTTAAAGAGGGGAGATACTATATACTATTATTTATGAGCGATTTGATTAATATGATTTTAATGTATATTAATATATACTTCTATTTTCTAATAATAACTATATTATTATTTATCTTGATTATAAAAATCAATCGATTGATCCCATCAATAGTTTTAATATTCATACTGTTATTACGAAATATTGGGAAATTGGAACTTTATCATTAAATATTAAAAGTAGGTACGAATGGAAATTTTACAATTGCATAATATTAATCAAAAATAGTTAATATTAATTTTATTTACATTTTTCTGCGAAATTTCCGTGCGGGTAACAGTTAATAATCTAAAGCATTAGATATAGCTAGGTACTATTAATATTGTTGATAACTCAAGGTTGATAGATGCTATTATAATCATGATAGTGATAACTAATATTCTTCTGTGGTTAATTCGTTATTTTATTGTATTAGTTATTACTTGATGAATCAAAATTTTCAAAAAAACCTGAGCTTGAAACCGTTAGATACTAAATTAATTGGAAACTAACCAAAAAAATGTTTGATACCGGTCCTGTTGTTAGCGGTAACCACTTACCGGTAATATATTAAAAATTACAGGTTACCGATTAAGGGCCAGTTGTACGGTCTGTGATTAAACTCCGATTAAGCTTAATCACTGATAACAGATTATTTAACCAGCCAAATTCGGCCGATTAAACTGTGATTAACTTTAATCACAGACTGTACAACTGGCCCTAAGTGATAACCGCTTCCAAAAAATATCAGTTACTCGTAACCGGTTGAATACGGGTTTCCTAAAAAAAAATAGTTTTACACTTTTGTACCCGTGCCCTATCGGAGACAGACAACGATTTACAGTTGTCTATACGTCGTCTGTTAAGAGTTGAGTCGTGTGCCTTTTAACGTATTCTGATTGGCCTTTGTAATCATGGTGTAAAGTATAAATCATAATTATTTAACAACATTAAACATGATCCACCTGGAAGGCTGGAAATAAGTCTAACTATAATAACTTAATAATAATGACTCTAACAAGAGTTCGGTCGATCTCATCTTTGAACTCTGCTTTACTATTACTAATTAATTAGGTACTACTTTCTAGTTACTACTATGCAAACATTTTAAACTTAAAATATTGATTTTATTTATAACTTATAAATTATTATTATGTGATTATGGATTATGGATTAGGACTTCCATTTATTGTACAAATTGATGTATTTCTTCATGCATCATATTTAAAAAACATAGATCATACAGGATTCTTCACAACAATTGATATGTAGGTACAGTTACTTTATAAAAAATCACGATCACATACACTTTACTGTAAAAGTGTAAAATACAATTCGTTGTCACACGCACTGACGTACTCTACCGTAAAATACCGTACGCTGTTAAGACTTAAGAAATATGAGGTTTAATATTATACTAATATAATGAAATACAATATGTTTTATTTATCAGTTACCATGTGATTATGTTAGGATTGTTTTTTGTTGGGAAATTTCCAAAAAAAATATTTCTAAAACCGTTAAAACTTTTTAAGAAAACGAGTGTTTATCTTCAAAGTTTCCTTGTATATTAGCAGTAATTATAATATACATTATTCTAATATCTAATAGTTGTAATTAGTTTTCAGAAAATCTTGGCAGGTGTTTAGGGTAAAAATCCTACTTTCGGACTTGAGAAACTACATTGACATCCCATCACTAGAAATTCCTGAGCACACGCCAATAAATAAAAGTCTTCATAAATACTCGTGTATTTAGTCATTATACATAGTATATTAGATACCATTATAAACATCTAATTAATAATATCATATAAAATCACATAGGCATACGGAACATCGTCGTGTATATAATTATTTTAGAATTGTTTTTATGCGTAATATGTCTTTCCCTAGTCTTGCCCTTGATTGGTGAAGAACGGCGGAAGCTAGACATACAATCTAAATTGAACAATAAATAGATATTATCGAATGACCTTTACAGCTAGTAGACTTCCTCACCTTATCAAATATTTTATTATATTTTGGTATAGGTACTTATTATGTAATGCACAAGACGGATGTGTTGGGATACTGAGTGGGTACTTTTTACAATATTACATACAAACATTATTGGAAAATGTATTTGAACATTTGAACAAATAATAGATAAGTTACATAACATAGGTAAGATATTATATTAATTTAAATTTGAACAAGACATACGAAAACATTCAAATTATAGGTAGATAAACAATATTATCATTTATATGAATTATTTATACAAAAACAATTATAGTGCTGAGAACATGGAAAAAATAATATGATATTTTTACAACAGTCATCAGATTAAATATAATAACTTTAAAAAAAAAGAAATTTAATTATTATTTATATCATAAAAAAATGGCTTGATATTTCACCATAATATAATAATTCTACATCTTGTTAAAAGCCTTTGATGTCCATATCCCTATCACATATTTCTTGTTTGGATATTTAACAATTTTATATAAATTAATGGATTTTATCCATGGATTGCTTCAATTAACATCCAAATATTTTTGGATGCTATAAGTTCATATTTTTTGATATCTTCACTTTTATTATTTCTTCTACCAATATTTTTCTTCGTTGCATTACGTACGTTCTATAAATGAGCAGAGAATATTGGGTAAGGATTCAATTTCCACTTGAAAAAATTAACGGAGAGAAAATATCATACTCTACCACAAAAAGCGTTTGGGTTAGACGTTTGGAGTGAAATTTTACAGTTGTTATTATTACATCTATATGTCTGTACTTGTTCCCTAAATATCTTAGCCACTTTATTTTATAAAAATATATATAATTATTAATTCCCAATGTTGAGATTTTTCACCAACTGAATCAAAATATATAAAAAGGGAAACTGCAGTATGACAAAAATTAAAAATCTAAATATTCAACAATAAATCAAAGTTGTCGTGTAAAACTAGGCGTATTAAGTTATTCTTGAAAAAGTTTACCGCAGACATAACAATGTCCATTTTACATTAATTCATGGTCTCGAGAATGAATAGACTGCAAATCGTGAATAAAAACCATTGAAATATTGTAATATCTGAGAAATTTTGATGCGAGATCAAGTTCATGGGTTTTAATCGGTTTACAATGGTAATATTGTAGACCGGCCATCGTGTAACGCGCGTAAACATAAATGCGTCATCGACGACGAACGTACTAACCACTGCTGAAGTTAACCACAATAGTCACGACATATTATATATTATGTACATTTCTGTTTTTTGATGACGTCACAAAAAAACCGAATGATATCCAATCAGGAATGCTGTAGGTACTGTATTTACAATAATAATAATATTTATGCAAATGTGAGAGTTGAAGTTCATAAATTGAAAATAAAAATTGATTGTAGAATCGTTGAGATGATCAATTAATCATTTTCACTGTATGCTGTTATGGTATTGTATTATAGTAAAGTATTTTAAAATAAATGAATATATTTATCAGCTATATTTTATAATTTATATTCTACGTCAAAGGAGTGCTCTGGATTTTTTAACGAGAAGGGAGTGGCTGAAAAAATTTAGATAGATCCCATAATATTTTGGAAGGGAATAGGGATTAATCTAAATAAGATTGATTATGACCGCACTGACAATAACTATACGCATATTTATCTGTTCAAATTTAAGTAGGTAAGTATAACTTATTATTGTACTATACAACAATATTATAACTATTTATTACATATTTGTAATGGTAAATTTCTGAGAAATTGAGAATTAATTGTCGGGGGGAGTGTGGGCGTCGAATTTCTTGACTGATCATATCTACAATACAAATTTACATAAAATAGCATTATAATAATAAATGTTATTCGGCGACGATGAACCAGTTTTAATTTTAATTTTTGTTTTGTGCAATTTATAGGTACTATCGTTTATTGTTGGTAAATACTAAAGGTACCTATAACGGCTAACATTATAATAATTGCGAATATTGTATTATGTAATTAATAATAATTGAGACAGCAGTTTAAAAAAATATAATATACCGTAGCCAGTAGGTATATAAAGCTATGATCACTTAAAATTGCAGTATAAAAAATTATCATTGGCTTATTTTACTAAAGTAAAAATATACCCTAATTAGTAATGAATTTATTCTCTTTTAGGAGGAAATCAAAATAAATATTTTCTGATAACACTATGGAGTATATAACAATAAAAATAAACAAACCTTAAAAGCATGTAAATGCACTTAAAATGTCAAAAATGCAAATTAAAAGTTTCATTTTTTAATTATTTGATATATGAAACGAATTTTGTACTTGGATCAGAACATTCAGATAAAATTCAATTTACATTGAAATCCGCACCCTAGTAATGACATTTTCGACACATAATATTATACAAGAGATTCAAAATATTAGGAAAAGCTTTAATTGCTGTTTGCATATTTTTATAACTACATAATATATCAATAACAAATAACACTGCTATATGCTATATGTTATTAGGTAAAATATTTAATCACCTCAATAATTATATCATATACATTATATATTCAAATATTACATGGAATTACTTTTATGTACTAATTTTATTATAATTAACTATAGTTAATTATTATTCTCATGAATTCTTCTTTATTAAATTATCTTTAATTGGTAAGCAAGTAGATTGCAGAAATATGAAATCTATAAGTCATATTAATTTCACTGCGTTAAAGTTTAAATTTCCCCAAGATACGTACACATTTTTCAGATAAAAATGTAAAATTATAAATATAGTAATTAGTGTTGTATGATAGATGTGTTGTTGGAATCATGATAATATTTTTACCTATTTCACATTTCATTTTTAATATCAACAATTACTTTAAGTGAGATAAAAATGAAATTTTTTGAAACCACAAAAGGCAAACATTTCCTGAGATAGCGATTAGCTTTCTTTATAATCCATATCAACCTTACAAAATTAGGTACTCAACATTTTTTTCGACTAGACGTTGTGTAAAAATATTTTTGTTAATTAAAATAAAAGTTATACATAGTATAATATTAATAACTAACATCCACCATACAAACATCTTAATTAGGCCAAAAAGTGCACAATACAACACTTCAAAAATACATATAACCCGTTTAGTTCCTATCTATATTCTATAAACGTATACATGGGTGGTTCAGCAAGTCCTTATAAAAACCATAAGTACATTTTTTTAACAGTGATTTGAAGTTTTTTTTTTAAATGATATACTCCTCCGCCCCTCAACAAAATACCTGGATAAGCCAGACAGTGTGTGGTATAATGTATAAGGCAGAGACAATATACGAGTGCATACAGTATACATCACTTTGTCAACATACACCCATATATATATTTTTACACCCAAAACATGACAATGCTTTCACGCAAATGTTATTGTATATATAGTATAATATATATAATATAGATACATGTCCATAGCCTATAGGTATTACACGAACGTCATAAACATATATTAAAACGTCTGTACTCTGTATAGGTATAAAAAAGTATATATAGGTATACCTACACATTTGCCGGTTATAGTTTAATAACTACTGATTTCCTATATTAAATCATGCGTGCATCATGATATTATTATGAATAAGGTTTTTTTATTTATTGGGTTTTTTAGTTAGCGGAATAGTGGGGACGACTTTTTTTGTAACCGCAACTACGGTATCCGCGCGCCTTGCTTCCGGCCATAGGTAGGAACGAAGCGTAGGTACCTATACATATATATAAGGATAACAACATTATAACAAACACCGATTGAGTTGGTTATCCGCGAAGGATCCGTGTCTCGCACACTTCGCAGTTATACTAGATCGTCGTATGCTCTCAATAACGTAGCCCAACTGTAGAACACTGTCCATATAATAATTTCTTAGTAATTCGTGTCGTACGCCGTCAAAACCAATAAAGTGCAATGGAAACAGCCGGTGGTATAGCCGAAACATTTAGAAATGGCACGTTCTTAGTTACCGGGAGTACGGGATTTTTGGGGAAAATACTCACGGAAAAATTACTCAGGTCTTGTCCCGTGAAAAATATCGCGATTCTCGTGAGGAGTAAAAAAGGATTCGACGCCAGTCAGAGGGTTGCAGATATCTATAAACAAGCTGTAAGTATAATATAATAATAATGTTTTGTCTGTTATTAAATAATTTACATAATACATGGAGGTTTTTTACAGTATATGTTTTTTAACGCTTATGCCTGCAAAATAAATAAGTACTATAGTTGAAGACTATAACATAATATGAACATGAATAAATTAATTAATATAATATTTAAATTCCACGGCAGATATATAATACTTGTTAGTTATTTAAAAATAATAAATTCCAACATCCGAGTTAATAATCAAAATTAATATTATCATGAAATCAAATAAAAATCCTTGGAATTCAAATTTTTAAACCATCATAAAACTGTTGGAGTATACGATTTATATTTTAAAATAGCACTGTGATTATTAATTTAAAAATATAAAAACATATCATAGGTATGGCTGATATTCTCAAATAGTTTTATGGAAGTTTACAAATTGAATTACAACGATTTATATTTATAATCTCAGTTCTACAGTATTATATACCTATTTATATCTATACAGTTGTGTAATAGGTATCTGGTATTTGTATATTATTTCTGGGCTTCAAACCATGATTTATAACCGTATAAAGGAAAACATTTTCAAAAATTAAACGTAATCAATAAACGTAAAACGAAAAATAATCGAATACCATTGAGTATAATATTATATTATCATTAATCATATAATTAAATATTAACAAATAACAATGAACGTAAATGTTACGTAAGCAAACAAATAACGTTCCTCGAAAATACAAATTTTGTGATTATTATTTACGTCTAACCTGACATAATAATTATTATTAACATTATACTTATTCAATAACTTATGAATTTCGTTTGTATTATTATTTATATAAAAGTCTGTTTAAATCATTTCTATATCCTACATGAATTGTATTATTTGTATTATCTCGTGTAAGCGATACAATTACTTTTTCTTTTTGATAAAACCTATTCAATAAATAATTTATAAATATATATACATTTTTATTAGTTGCGAGTTGGAAATTAAAACTTTAAAGTAAATCTATAAAATATTAATTGTGAATTATTACAAATTACAATATTATGATTACTTCTCAGATCTCATCAACTTTTCTTATAACCTTATTAATTATTACATTTTTATACTAAATAAGACTTACAAATTAGAACAATAAATAAATACTTGATAGTTGATGGTGATATTGAATATTTCAGATGTATTAACTTTTAGGAGTAAAGATATTAATATAATTATAAAAATGTTCCTTAAATCAGAATCTATTAAACAAATTTTCTACTTCGTCTTCGTGTATGCCATTTATGCATTTATAACCATCTAAAATGGTTTAGATTCACAAGTGGACCCTGTAATCCAAACCCGGGGAGGTGCTCAAACAGGGATTTTGAGATTTATGATGGAAATTTTTGTTTAAATTTTTTTCAAATGGTTGATATTGGTTATGGAAGAAATAATTAGTAGAAATTAGTATATATTTATTATTAGTTGACATTAGTTATTCTGGCAGACCCCGTACAACTATGCGTCAAATCGAATTTTCGCACATAATTGCCTACCAAGGTGACTGGAGTTGTATTTATAGTAAGAGGATTGCCTACTTGATAATAATTATGATGTCACACATTGGCCGCGATTTGACGTAGTCGGATTGCCTACTAGAGTACTTAAAATGTTGAAAAAGAGTTAGTTTAAAAACTTAATTTTTGCATTGAAAAGTCGAACTGCTAGATACACGTTATATTATTATATTAATACTTGGACATTTAATTTCACAAATTATTATTTATTGTTTTGAGATCATTTGACATTATATAAGATTTGTTGTGATTGCTATTACCTATACTTACCTATACATTTAATGTTGTAATATTGGAGCAGTATTATGTTTTCCTCAACGAAACTATATTAAATTAGTGAAATATTGAACAATATAATGAATACATATTTCGATGGTCAGTAATTAATAATTCAATACTAAAAAATATATCCAAAATCATCCTGGTATCTAAACTAAAGATAATTTATTTTACTAAATGTGCAAATTAACATTGAAACAATGAAATAAAATGTATAGAATATTTTAATTTGTGGTTTATTATTCAAACAAACTCATATTAATAATAAGGTATGGAATTTATATTTTAGTAACAATTTAGAAAAATATTTTTAGTTTTTGAGCTATGGTTTTACAACGATATGCGTTTTATTTATAATTTTATTTTTATATCTCTTGTCTTTTGGAGTAGTAAAAATGTTCAATTTTGAACTTTAAGAGTTGTTTCCGGTAATAAATTGAACACTATTGGTACTATGGGTCAAAGTAAATAATTATCACATATTTTTTATATTATAAATACATTTTAAAATGTTTTATCAAATTCAAATTTTAAGTATCCATTACTTCAGCTCAAATTCTACTGACTTTGACTGTTTTATAATAGGTATTATGTTACATACTTGCAAATAATCATTTAATGACATTTATTGCAACCGATAGGCGATAAGTATACGTTTGTCGAAGAATTTTACATAGGTACATTTAATATTAATATTTGTCTCTTCAGATATTTCAGAATACTGATATAGATATGGTAGTATTGACTGTTTGTATAATATTTTGTTTTAATTTTGATAGCTTTTCGACCGGCTTCGTAATGAAAACCCCGATTTTATGGACAACATTAAAGTCATTGATGGAAACATCGAAGAAGAATCATTAGGTTTATCGACAGCAGATCGTAACTGGATAGTGGAAAATGTGAATTTTGTTTTTCATTGCGCAGCTACGATTAAATTCAACGAAGCCCTGGAGTTGGCGACCAAAATAAACATTCAAGGAACCAACAACCTCTTGAAATTAGCTGCAAAGATGAAAAATCTTAAGGTACAAGTTCGCAGTTTGCACAACTGCGGCGTAGGAGCGTAGTACAAAATATGTATAATAAATTATAGTTAATATTTGAATCGTATTATTAATACTCGTGTGTACAAAACCGGTTTATTTTTTAGTAAAATATCAACAAACTAGAGTCTTACCATTATATAATATTCCGTGCATAATGAACAGGATGTCATTATTTATCATTTCGCAGGGTTTTGTGCATGTGTCGACGGCATATTCACACTGTCCAAGGAATGAAATCAGAGAACAATACTATCCGATTCCGATTACGGCCAAGGAGCTAAAAAATATGCTGGGGGAAGACGAACTGTCCGAGTCCAAGTAAATATTAAATAAATTATAACGATATATATTTTGTTTCTCTATAATAATTAATATTTCGACTTAAATGATAGAATTTTAGAAAATTGGCCAAACACTTACACTTTTACAAAAGCAATCACGGAAGATATGATATCGACAAACGAAAACCGCTTGCCTATTTCCATTTTTCGTCCATCAATTAGTAAGTGTTTATTTAATCGAAATAATAGTATAGTCATTAATCTTTAGGTCATATTTAATATGATAATATGATCTATTTCTTCGATCATTAGTTTTAATAATAATGTATATTACGTATTATGTATGTAGTCGACAATAATTACTGTTTATATTATATTTTTACTCTAGTATAGTATTACATAATGGATAATTTATTACAGTTATTACGTAACTACGTTGAATGTTGAATATTAAGTTCTTAAAAAAGAATAACTTTAATACTCGTTACTCATAACGTTTTCTTAAAAACAATTTGGTCCCGTATATACAACTTCTAGAGTTGCAGTCATTTAACACCTGTACGAATTACCGATAGTTCATATAAATGAAATGTTGAATAATCGAAAAAAATTCTATTCGTGTAGTTTCCGAACCGTGCACTAGATTTTATCGATGAAATATTGTTAACAATAATTCGCTTAAGATAAAAGTGAAGATATCCACTTAAAGTCTAAACATTATGTAGGTACCTATTGTAAAAGTGACAAACCACAAAATATGGCTATATGGCTGTATCTTTGAAACTAAGTCCGACTAAGAAATTTCTAAACATAACATTTACACACCTATTGTCAATACTAATATTATAGCCTACAGGTACATATAGGCTATGTACGATACAAATTGTATTGCATATACGCATCCAAAATTAAATTAAGGAAAATCCGTATAATAGAACGAACAACAACTGTTTAACATAACTACTAAACAGATTCACTGTATTTTGTCGTATCAATATGCACAGCAAATACATACTATATGAATTAATTATAGTAATATAATACTAAAATAATAGACATATTATATTTATTCAGGTATAAATGTGTTAAGCTGAAATTATTTCCACAAATGCTTTTTATAGTTATTTAAAAAACAATGAAAATGAGTTTTCAACCATAGCTTGTCTATAAAATCTACAGAACTAAAAATAAAACATTGGAATCACAAAATGTTTAGTAAACTGTTTACCAAACTTACCTTCTAACCTATAAATTGTTTAATTTTAATTTTTAACGCGTTTTTACTTAAAATTTAAACATTTTATCATCACGTAGTATTGGTACATCATGCAGTTGAATATGTTTTACTTTTTTATTGGCAACTGTGCATTTTGTAAAAATATTTGAAAACCTTAAAAAAACGGCAAAGTATTAATCAACAACATAATAATGTTATCATCGGTGAATACACTTTATTGCTTTTTCCTAAGGCCGTTTAACGCGAGCCTTGATGTTGTATACGTCCATGCAGTGGTGTACACAAGAAGAGAGGATGAATTTTTCCCCAAATAAAAAAAAACTTAAATATATTTTTACAAATCATGTGACACAAATATGTTTTTTGTTTAATATACCCTCCCCACGTTGGAAATGTCTGTACACCTATACATCACTGCGTTCATGCCTGTAAATAACATAATATGAATAATAATTAATAAGCAATAACTCAAAAACCACAGTATAATAATTAAATATACTCGTTATATTGTATTATTGTGTAAGTATTTAATACTACCTAATATAATGTATTTTTATAATATTTTACAGTCGGGTGCACGAAATCTGAACCGGAACCAGGATGGTTGGAAAACATGAACGGGCCCACAGGAATATTAACCGGTGTCATGGTCGGATTCTTGAGAACGATCAACATTGCCACAGAAAAAGTAACCGATATAATCCCAGCTGATTATACTGCCAACGCATTGATCAGTGTTATGTGGGATACCGTAAAAAGGTAGATGATAATAATATTATATTATAACAATAATTAATACCTAATATAATATGATTGAATTTAATTAAAATAAATCCCCCAACCAAAAAAATTTGGTTAAAATGTTTATTATTTTATTGATTTGGTCATTTCGTGAAGGTAAATTTCAACCCCACGTGTATTATATAAATTGTATAATATAGTATTTAAATTCTTAGTTATAAAATTAGTGAGGATATAAATAATATAACATAATAATATTATATGATATATTTGCACCAAGTGCTTAAATTGGGAAAAACTAATAAGACATTTTTTGAAATTTTTCCCAATTAGATAGGTACATAGGTACTATCATACATTCCGTCACTTAAGAAAGACATTTTTTAAATTATTATAATTCCCATTTCGACAACAATACCTACATGTTTCAGGTGGAAATAAAAAAAATATAATAATTAGCAGTGATAGTATCTTAATTTGTAGTTGAACTGCATGTGTCACTTGTTAACACTAGCCCACAGATAATCGATTAAACATTATACAATAGTTTATTGTATGTAATACCTGTATACTACTGTAATAGGCAATAATAAGGACAATCGTGAAATAATATAAACAAACTTTAATAAAAATAGTAAGGTATTAGTTATATAGTATTAGCCATTAGGTATAGGAAACAGTATAGAAAGATAATGAGCTAATTTAAAAAATATTTTTGATACAAAAAATTGTAAAATTCATTCGTTACCTATTGAAAACAATTTAAACCCACATTTTATAGCAATTGTTTCAAGCATTTGTTTTTGCCGCTCACTCGTCAGGTTAAAAAAAAATAGTTTGGGTACGCAAAAAAAATAATAACTGTCGAGGAGCTTGCACCTTTTGAAGTCCGTTTAAAAAGATTTATACAACGAGATTAACTATAATATAACAATGTGTGTACAGAGGTATACATATTATAAACTGCAATTTAATTATTGCTAGCTTATTCCACAGATTTTTTTATTAGTGGTTTTAAAAAAGTCACATTGGCGGGTGAGGAAAACCCTAACATATAGACATATATAGTTCAGACTTTAGATAGCTATGATAGTGTATAATATAATATTTTGTATTTTGTGTATGAGAGTTGCTGTATATACCTAATTTAATAATTTCGATAATTTGCAGACATCAAGACTGCAGTGATCACACAAAATATGAAAAACCAAAAATCTACAATTACGTTTCAAGTGCTGATAGCCCGTTAACATGGAACGAATATATTGGAGGAATGACTGAGCATTACAAAATGTCACCACCTTTGCGGTCAATGTGGTACGGGTTTTTCATTGTGTACACAAACCTGTGGATCGGCATGGTCTTGAAATTTCTCTTGCACCGGATACCGGCAGCATTTGTGGACTTTTTGTTGATCATAACCGGAAAAAGTCCCAAGTAAGTGATTTATTATGTTATTTAGTTTGTAACAGTATTGTTACGGTGGTAAAACCCGAAAACCACCTTCTTCAAAATCGCAAAAGTATATATTATTCATGCGTTAGCAAAGCTGAGCAAATTTACTAACTTTACTAACACTTTAAGTTAATAGTATAGACAAAATATTTAAGTTCAATTTAAAGCTATAAGTTACTTTTGTTTTTTTTTTGTCTTGTAAGAGTTACAACTCCGAGTTAAATAGAAAAGCAGAAAAGTATCTATTGTGATCACTCAAATTTTACAACAAATATGATTTGTTAAAACCGCGAATGAATTGTTTTGTCTCACTCTGTAATTTATTTAATCCATGACGTTTTATAATATATACGTTTTGATAATATTGATATTTCTAATTTAACGCCAAGTTCACAAAATAATAACCATATTATATTAATAAAATTATATTTCAACGTGCATAATGCATGAGTAAATAATTGGCAATCAGCTATGATAATATTATTAATATTATTGTAATTTAAAAATATGTTTGTACAGAATGTTGAAAATGTACGCAAAAACTGAATTTATGACTGGTTTACTTCACGTGTTTACTACGAGGCAATGGAAATTTGACAACAGCAATAGCGTCGCATTATTATCGTCGCTAAGTATAGAAGACCGCGACCAATTTGAGTTCGGCATGGACAATTTTGACTGGAAATCATATACAAAAAGCTATTACTATGGGATTAGAAAACATATACTGCAAGAAGAATTAAGTAACCTGGACAAAGCGATATCTAAACACCGGAAGTATGTATTTACCTATATGTACGATTGTATTCATAGTGAATAATTATATTTCATAATGTATTAAGATTCACGCATGCAAATTATTTAAAAAAAAAAATCACATATCGATCATACCCGTGTTTCAATATTAAAAAAATAGCAATAAAAGTAATGATTAAAATATTACACAAAAGTCAAAATTAAATTGTATATAATTAAATTATAGTTTCTTAAAATCTATATAGGTACATAAATAAAACTTAAAAGAAACTGTTTACTTATAAATTATAATATTCTCATTATCTATATTTATCGCTGTACCTATATATCGACTTCGCAGTTATTTACAAATTCAAAGCACTATTCGTAGGCACACAGTTGTAGTATATTGATCATATTATGTTAAAATCTTTAATTTTTAAATGTTTTTGATGGAAATAGATAACATAAATATTTATTGTGGTTGGCATGAGCTCCAAAATGAGATGAGGAGGAAATTAATAGAAGGGCGTCCGGGAATTGGGCCGCAATAGTTACCCTTTTTTCAAACATGAGTACCTACTGTAATTGGAACATTACTTAACTATTTTTATGACGATGCGATTTTTCCTCCACACATATGACGTGATTTACGTCTTGAAATTATAACACAAACAACAAATGACTTCGAATCTATTCATTCGCATTTCAAAAATAACTTACACATCACATCTAATCATTCATAATTTTTAAATGTTTTATCACAAGTATAAATTTACAATCAAATATATTGTACATTCAAATATTAAAAGTATATAGATATACAGTATACACAGAATTTAGTCAGACATACTCATAGTACGTATATTGTAAATGAAATAAAGAAATACCTCTGAAAATTTGTTTTGTATATTTAATTATTTTTAAAAATAGTTTGTTGTCATTGGCTTATTATTAATACAATTATTATAATACTTATAATTGCGCGACTGTGTATAGTTTTGATATATGTATTTTCGTTTGATTTAATAATTTTGTGACTTTGTTGAATACATTTTTAACATAATACCATTGATGGTACATTGGTACCTATAATATTATCAATGATAATGCTAACACATTTCGGGTTATAAATGTGACGTGTGAACATTAATATCCAATGCCAAAAGAATCACTTTACCGTTCTAATACCTAACATTATGAGTTATGGCAATATTTACATGTTTATTGATTTATGTATTGTTTTAATTTTTCAGGTTGTTCTGGTTGCATAAGTTGTGCATCGTTCTATTTTTCTATTGCATATTTCAATTGAGTTGGACGTGTATAAAATATATATGTGCATTTTAAATTAAATATAATATAATTAATGCATGCGATGTAATCGTCGATCCTATTTATGATTACGAAGTGAAAAATTATAATGTTAAAATGTAAATTATATTTTTTAAGAAAACATCAATATTTTTTCTGTACCATAATACCTACTCGTAATTCAAGTACCTAATTACAGTATAGGCGTATTATTTATTTTTATAAACCTAATATATATTGTAATTATTTTTCATAAAAAAAACAGTCTTCGTATATTTCCCATTTCATAAATATACCTATTAATAGTGGTGATATAATATACCTGGCGATGGTGTGTCGGTATATTATAATATTTTTCTATTGCTGCAGGTCATATTATAAATTATAATACGTATAAAGTTCGGTGTAGATCACAGACTTGTGTTGGGTTTTTGTCGTTGGCATTAATGGAAAATATATAGAGGTATAAAATGAGAATTTTAAATAAGAAATATCGAAATAAAAATGTAAAGTCTGTAACACCTCTACACACATTTTTTAATATTACAATACACTATAGAATAGTGATGATATAATGTCATTATTCGTTATAGTTGCTTCCTACCTTAGGTACACACTTGTTGTATAATAATATAATATGACAGTAAAATATGGTCACGAAAAAGCGATATTGGAGATAACATATAAAACATATAACACAACACGGCGCACGTAAGTATATAGAGGCACCGAAGAGACCACATTTCCAAATGTGGGGATTTTAATGGTTAAAACATGAACGTTCGGCGATAACTTTTTAGGGAGTTTACCAATATTGCGCATAAAAATAGCACTTTTGCATATGCGAATATTGCCCTAGGCCGTTTTCCGAGTCGATTTATACCAATTGCGCTCTCTGCACCAATCAGCCCGATGAATATATATTATATACATATAGGCAGGGGCGCATTTGGAAAATATGCGCCCCGGGGCAACGTATTTTTGCCGCTCCTACCCCCTCCCAAAAAAAAAAAAAAAAAATAATAATATATGCAATTTTATTAAACATCATTCAAACATTGAGGTTATATAAAAACTTTTCCTCCAAAAGTTTTTTTCAGCTTTTAAAATCTTCTTCGTGCTTATCTAGTAGCAAAATTATTAATAACATTGTTATAATTTAGTTTTGTTGTAATGTCGTTATCAATATTTAATCTTTCCACTTTTATATTTGATCTTAGGTATGATTTTACTCTTTTTAAAGCTGAAAAAGACCGTTCAGTGGAACAGTTACTACATGGTGTACATAATAACATTCTTAACGCAATAACAATGTAAGGATACATTTCAGAAAAATCATTATTTTTGATAAATATAAGCATTTGCTGAATATTTTTTGGTCTTTCATCAACTTTGAGGTTCTTTATATGTGACTTAAAGTGAACACATTCATTGAGAAAAGAACTTCCTAAATCATCAACATAAATATCTTGAAGACATTTTGCCTGTTCTCTGATTTCTACGCTGTTCAATTTTTCCAATTGAAAGAAAAACGAGTACTTTTCAAATAACTGATCATAGGCTATTTTTCTTTTTTCTAGCTCATTTTTGATTCTATCTAAGATAACAAAATATGTACTTATCTTTTAATTTATGTCACTGTTGCTGGCTTCATCATCTATATTTTCGTCATTGAATGTTTTTTCCTTTTTTTTATGCGCTTGCTTACTGTGTTCTTAAAATGTCCAGATGAAATTGAAATTTATTTAGTTAAAAAAAGAGTGACTAGCTTTTAAATATAATACCTATATATACTTCATACTTATACTAAATAAATAAAATAGCAAAATAAAACAACAATTTACATTCAGTTGTTAATGTTGAATATTTAAACCTCTCTTGAATTTTCATACAACTGTTTAAAAGAACAGTATGGTCTGATTTTTAAATTACCATGGGCAATAGTACATTTTGGCCAAATTGATAGATTCAGTACACATAGTACATTCTGATAAATTCTCGCCATCGGCAGTAGTGCATTTTGACGCAATCTTAGTATATTTTATCAATTTATTGATAGGAAATAGTACGTTTAGGCATAATTTGATGATTTTAAACGATTCCCCGCCATTTAAACAATATGTTTTGATGTATAACTCATATTTTAAATTTTTGGCAATAGTACACTTTGGAATGTCGCCCCTCATTTATAACATAACAATTAACAAACCTGAAATTGTTTAGCGATCAATTTCGTATGTGTAAACGATTTATGTAAATTACATATTATTTTCAAATTAACAAATTACAAAATTATTTATTTTATATTATTATAGTTTTTAATAAATATATAGGTACAAAAACTGCCGCCCCCATAAATTTGCCGCCGGGGGCAATTGCCCCCTTTGCCCCCCTAAATGCGCCACTGATATAGGTAACGACCGTGTACGACTATAACGAAAACTCGAATCAGTCAAATCCATAGCTATACTAGAGTTTAGTGATAATAACGAATTAATGGTGTTTCATAAAAGTCTCTGTATATAATAATAAATTATAGAATATTGATCGCAAATCAATAATAGTTGCAGTGTTTTTCGAAAAAAAAAGACAACAAATATAATAATGTATCATATACAGTCGAGTCTCGATAACTCGAATGTCAAGGGAGATAAAAATTAATTCGACTTATGTATTTTTCGAGTTACATCATAACTCGAATTAATTGAAATAATTTCCTAGGGACAAAAAAAAATAGAGTTATTGAGGTTTTCGAGTTATCGGGGTTCGAGTTATCGAGACTCGGTTGTATACGTGCATTAACAGTTGCTCTGACATTATTTGTCGCCTCCGTCTTACTCGAAATGCATAACATAGCAAATTGTACGCCCCGAAGATCTGCACGTGTAGCTCTGCCACTTTAAAATTAGAGTGAATTATTGACCTCGTAAAAAATTAAAGGTAAGATTATTATCTAAGAAATCTCGTCGGTTTTTTATTTTATTTTAATCTTAAAACGGGTTATGAGTGTTTTATAATAAGTACAAACATTTTACAATTTTAAAATATTCATAGTTTAACGGTAAAAATAAGGAGCGCAATTATTTATTATTGGTATGGGTATTGGCACTGGCCGTAAAATAAAATAGCAGGGCGTTTGGTATTGTACTGACCCTAAAAATACAAATTTTGTTTTAATTGGTCCATGCCCCCCCTTTTTAAGGTACACGATTGTGTACGAATTTTTAAGCATTGTTGCCGATTTACATTCGGACAATAATAAAATCCATGCAAGTGCTCATCCGACAACACAATAATACAAGTCATGTTTTATTCAAATATTAACTTATATAGATCATGGACGTATTAATAACGTCGCTTGCTTCGGTTTACCGCGATGTCTGCAGGGGTAGGGGGAATATCCAATAGGGGTCACCTAAGCAGGAACTAAAGGACTTTCGGAACAATATGAGTGCAAATATTTAACTATTTTCTTGAATTTTAAAACTCGATTTCAGCCAACCCCCCCCCCTCTCCTGACGACCGGCCCTCCAGACCATCAATCTTCCCTCGATATTTACAAAGACATTATGTCAAACGGACGGATGTGTCAGGCTACGGTGGGTGGGGCACCCACACTGTACGAGATGTTTAAACGAATTTCGAACCTACTTTGTCCGACCAGGATTTAATATGTTTTTTTTTTGCTCATCGTCTTTTTTTTCGAATGTCCTCTACACCAGGATTCAGCACAGACCCGCCACGGCCATACAGCGTCCACGTCACCAGGGCCACCTCGATTCGGTCGTCTCCGAGCCAGATCTGCACGTCTGGTATTGGGTAATAATTAATGTATCGTGATTTCCGCACAATTAGGTGACTGCAAGAAGAGTACAACGATAATAATAATAATAATAATAATAATGATGAAGAAAACCGTTTCGACATCGTCGCGCCAGTAATATTTGTTACGGCCGTCATTGTCGTAATAATAATAATAATAATAAAAGACGGTCTTGCGCGTTTCACCCGTGTGCGGACATGACCGTATTGAAACGTCCGCGAGGTCGGTAAGCGTCGACGATATATTAAAAAAAAACCAAAAATTTTAGGGCGAGGTGTATGGTCGAGCCGTCCCCGTACGATGATTTTTTTGTTTGAATTAATAATTGGAAATTGGAAATTGGTTTTACAGTTGTGATCATTGCGCGATGGAACGCATATGAAGACGTGTGCGTGTACGCCATGCGGCGAGTCTGGTACGCGACGCGCTCGAGCACCTCTGACGGCGAGATGGGTTCGTTTCTGTTTATATATAAAGCAACGCGGCCGCGGCCGTCACTGTGGCGAGCGACGGACGGCTTTTCTGCGTTTAACGGCTGACCGCGGTGTCCGGCAGACGGCGTCACTAGTCCTCCAGCTTTTTTTGGAACACGCCCCCCCCCCCCCAGACGTACAATTAATATTATTATAATATCAATTGTGGTGTTCAGAGTGTTTCGGTCACTCGGAACTCCATCGCCACTGCACGTTTCCCCTGGGGCGACCGTAGAGTGATCGACGCGTGTTAACTATTCATTAAAAAAAAAAAAATTATTCATAAATACTGTTTTTCGGTATATCGACTCTTTTAAGTGATCACCCACGCACTCCCAGATGCGTGATCGTAGGAAACCAAGGTTTTATATCGGACAGTAAGTTGCCAAGTGCAAAGATTGTTAGAAAGAGATGGTCAACACCAGACAGGACATAATATGTTCGGTACCTTTTTCTAAAAATGTTGTTCGACTTCTCTCTCGCTCACGCTATTTATGGCTATGGGTGGACCCCGAATAATATATGTTGTTACATCATACATATTTTAAACACGATACAACTATTTATGTATATCTTATACAAGTGTTGGGAAAACAATTTTACGATTAACCGATGGCTACGGTTAATAGGGATTTTATATTTCTACCTATAACTAAATATTCATGAATTTCATTAAATTATACACTCATTGAATTTTCCTCTATACTACTCGAGGATTAAGATGATGTGCTAATGATGTAAATAATAATAAAATTCATACACCATCGAACGACCGTCAACAGATTGTCTCATTAGTCATTTGTCGGTCTCACTATTCTGTGATTCAGTAGCGTGCACCATGGCCAGACTATAATAATAATAATAATAATTCATATATTATATTAATACCTAAATGTTTATTAATGATTGTGGCAAATCATTCTGTGATTAGTGATGTGCCAAGTTGTAATGATAAATACACCCTGTTATGCACTTTAGTTCATTTGTTTTACATGGCATTAGTTATTATACGCTTGGAACAATAAAAATATTTAAAAATATAAAAAGGGGGTCAGATGTCGCTCCGCTGTACAGTAGGTTACAATAGCTGGTAAGTTGAATTAATATTATTTAATTATTAACCTAAAATTATCAGTGATGCTGGAAAAATATTATTACATATACGTCTTTTACTCGTTAAAATTGATTTGAATATGTAATTTCGTCCAAATTTGAACTTAAAATGACTGTAAACAATAACTGTGTTTATATATGTTTTAGATTTTTTGACTATAGTATCTATGTATTATTTATTAGAGTCTTTGTTTTAAATTCTTCAATCCTTAGTTATAAAAAATGAACATTTTATAATTGTTTAATTACAATGATTGATAATTTTCGAGATTTTGATGAAGTTTGTCAAAAATTGAACTATAAATGCTAAACAAAATGTGTGCCTATGTATATTTTATATTTTTCAATTGCTATTGTAACAATACATCAGGACCTTGTATTAAATTTTCATTATTTTTGGCTCAACAAATAAAAATTATTGGTATTTATATAAAAAAAAACTAAAAAAATTGAAAATTGAAATGGTTCATAAAAAGCTCAAAAACAGTCAAAATATATTCAAAATTAAACGGTGTAAATGCTAATATACACATTCAGTGAAATTTTCATGCATCTACAGTTATTCGTTTTTGAATTACAACAAAATAAAAGAATCGCTGAGAAATACATGAGAAATCAAGTGAATATCTAATCTTGTAAAAATTTGAACTTAAAATGCTCATAAAAATTTATTTTGACTTGCTTATAAACATTTTTTTATTGATAAAATTAGGCAAACTTATGAGGAATCTTGTATTACATTTTAAAACCTTAGATATAAAAAGAAAAATTTTTATGAATTTCTAACTCGAAATAAATTGCACGTTTTTGTCATTTTTACGTATTTTGTCAAAATTTGAACTTTGATTAAAAAAATTGACTACGGATTTTTAATATTTTTCATCTCCCTTTGAAATTATATATTAGAAGCCTACCATTAAATTTTCAAGATTTACCAAACAAATAAAATTTTATTGACATTTATACAAAAAAAACTTAAAAAATTGGAAACTGAAAATGTCCGTTAACAGCTCAAAATAAGTCAGAATATTTTGAAAATTCTATGGTGTGTAGAAAATGCTTATATAAACATTCGGTCAAAATTTCATGTATATACTGTCATTTCTTTTAGAGTTACTTCAATAACCAAAATCGGTTTTGCGTGAAAATTCCCGTTTTTTCCTTAATTTTTCATGATTTTCACGGCGTTCATAAAAACTACTGGGAAATTTTTACTTTTGACCCCCCAAAGTACCAACTAGATTCACTTTCCTATCAGAAAAGTTACTATTGAAGAAAATCGAAGCATTTTTACTGTCCTAAAAGGTGATGACAGACACAAAAATAAAAAAAAAACACACATCATTGTAAAATCAATACATTCATCGCTCCGCTCAGAATCTAAAATTAGTTTCTAAGAATTTACAATTTTGGATTAAAAGAATAACAAAGTTTACGATTTTATAACGTTCAAAACAAAGTGTTGGGGGACTACCAATACAATTCTGTAGGTATTAAAATGAAGTCTAAGACTGACTAAAA
The DNA here is from genome assembly GCA_027563435.1 of Nasonovia ribisnigri. Lineage (NCBI taxonomy): Eukaryota > Metazoa > Arthropoda > Insecta > Hemiptera > Aphididae > Nasonovia > Nasonovia ribisnigri. The sequence continues at coordinate 115,804 of JANEHU010002321.1, read as the reverse complement.
TAGTAAAATGTTATAATTTGGTGACAAATAATTAATTGTTTTTCAACTAAATATAAAGCTTCAATTTTTTAAGCAGACATTAGTCACACTTCAGCTTTTTCAACCACTTTATGACTAAAGTATAAAAACTGTTGTCATACATTTTTTTATTAACAAAAATCAATCTCTTACAATTTTTACATTTTCTAGAATTGTTACAAATGATTACTTACATATACATCATATCATTATGGATATCAAAAAAAAATTGGATGAAAATAAAAACCAAAATAATAAAGTGGATCAATTACAAAATTAGCTTAATACAAATAATATTTGGTTTGTGTAAATGTGTTAACATGTCCTGCAATTTATTATATTATATTTTTTAACCATGTATATTTAACTTGATAAGTTTTTTAAAAGATATATTGAGTATACAAATAAACTACGTAGATAGAAAAGTATTTTTTTCTACTGTATGTTAAACCAGAGTGCAACCAACACCAAGTTAATGGCTATCATTGACAATTACCATAGACAACACATGATAGGTGCAATGGAAGCATAACACTAAGCTAACAATAAATCTGTATTCATTTTTATAAGATAATATTATGATATTCTAAAAAGAAAATAATTTATTCAGAGTATTTAAGTTGCAAAAATGTTCATCCAAGAATACTAATGTACATAAGGATAGTGGAGACTAAAGTAAACAAACCAACAAGGTATCCTTGTATCCAAATGAATACATGGTGTGTGTTGTCTATTTTATTCCCCCAACTTTCTACAGGCAAACACACAAAAACATTTAACCCATTGTGTAAAACTAGTAAACTTGATGATGTGAAATCACAAAATCAAACATCAAAAACATTAGTGTTACAAATTGTAAATTCTCAATGAAACAAAAACACATTATATTATAATACATGATATTACTACACACAATTAAATCTAATATATTATGTTTATTTATGTAGCTAAATTAATGTCATACATAAATGTATTTATAATTTTTTATGCAATATATATAATTATTTGTAAATATTAAGATAAAAAATAATATGACGATAGCTCAAAAGTTCTACATTTAAATAATAAGAATATAATTATAAATATGAATATATCAGATTTAGAAAAAAAAAGAAGATGAATAATTTCATTAACAGTCATTTTAAAATCACTTGGCCTTTCGTTTATCCTCAGAGTCTTGAGCACGACCGGTACGCCATGAATTTCCTCCACCCTGTAAATGATAAAGCATTAAATAATATTATTATTTTCACAAATATAGAATATTATTAGTATAAATTAATGTGTATATTAAATACAGAATATTAATTTACTTGATCATTGGACGAAGGTATATCTCGCTTTCTAGGTGTATCCCTGTCAAAAGCTGAACGGACTCCCTCTCTTGGGGTATCTTTGAAACCTTTATCAAAGGCACTACCAGTAGTACTGACACCTCCGCCACGACTCCAACCACCACGGTCATTATCTCTAGAAAATACTCCTTTGCGTTCTTCATTGCCTCTATTATTACTAAACATGGATCGACGTTCAGGTGGTGGACCCTCATCCCTAGTACGGCCAAATCCTCCTTCTCTTCTATCTTTATTGTCTCGGGTAGAACCAAATAATTTATTATCTTCTTTGGCCTTGTCCATATTTCTCCAGGAAGCTGACGTTGAAGTTGTTGATGATGAAAGGCTCTTATTTTTCTCTTCCAATTTCCTCTGTACTTCTTCTTCTTTTTTACGTTGAATCTCAGCTTGTCTTTCAAGTTGTTCTTGACGAGCCCTTATAAAAAAAAAAAAACATATTTAGTAAAAATATTTTTTCTAATAATTATTTTAGAGTTTTAATTATGTGAAATATGCAAACATTTTATGTTAACATCAATATACATTTTTATAATAAGTTTCTACAAATAAGATGATTGATACTTACAAATTAGCCAAACGCTCTTCTTCTTCTTTTTTCTTTTTTTCTTCTTCTTCTTTTTTCTTTTTTTCTTCTTCTTTACGCAACCATTCTTCTTCTTCTTTACGCCTCTTTTCCTCTTCACGTTGTTTGATCAATGCTATTTTCCTTTCTTCTTTCCTTAATGCCAACCTCTCTTTACGAATATTAATCAACTCTTCTTCAAACACCACCAATTTGGCCTAAACAATATAAATGTATATAAATATAACATATTAATAATAATAACATACAATAATTCATACTTGGAACTCAGTTGTGCGACGCTCTTTCATTTCTCCTAAGAATATATCCATATCTGGTTTCATTCTAGCCAACCTTTCTCGGTTTTGTTCTGCTAATTTCCGTTCTTGATTAGCTAACTGAATACGTTCAGCTTCTTGATGTTCCCAAAACTTTTTATCGTGAACTTGTTTTTCTTTCCATGCCTGTTCTAATAAGGGGATTTCTTCTATTCTCTTTGCTCTTTCAAAATAATCCATTTGTTTTCTGCGATTTTTCAATTTTTGTACCAATTCTGCTCGTTCTTTTGCCAATTCTTCGGCTTCTTTAGCAGCAATTTCATCAGCATCCATATTTTTCAAAGCCTAATCAAAATTGTTTTAAACATTAATAATAATTCTACGACTTAGTTTTTTGTAAGAATATAGCTCTACTGAGCTATATAATATCAACTGACTAAAAATATAATTGTGAAATTACCATATAAGTAGAAAAGTATAAAAAGTTAGAACCGTAGATAAATATAAAATAATCTTTCACTCAGAATAATGAACATAAAATAATAACTCACAAAATTCTTAAAAGTTTGAATGTATAACATACACTACTGATTTGTCAATAAAAAATATATACCTAAATCTCAATTGAAACCTATTAAAAATAAGGCTATAATATATTTAAAAAAACTAACATCTTCATTCAGTTTCTTTAAAACTTTTTGACCATGAGCTGTTAAAGAGATTTGTTGCATTTTTTCTTTGAAATTTCTATCTTTGATTGCTTGTAGCTCAGATTCCTGGCGTCTTTTTTCTCTTTCTTCGCGTTCAGCATCTAAGCGTCTTGCTTCAGCTGCAGCAGCAGCCTTAGCAATTTCCTCGGCACGACGAGCTTCTTCTTCTTCCTACATGCAAAAATAAAAGATAAATGTACCAAACAATGAATGAAATATTTTATAATTTATTAGCTTCATACACTACACTTAATTGCATGTACAAATTTGTTAAAAATGTATACTTACTCGAACTGTATTCAATCTTTCTAAGTATTCCTTACGATCTTCAATTATTTTGTGGCGGGCCAAAATTCTTTGATGTTCTTTATCTTTGGTTTCATGATGGTGTCTAATAAGAGATTGATGAATTCGTTTGCATTCATCCTAAAAAATTAATTTCACAATTCAAAAAAATGTATTTAATACTTAATTCTTTAATAAACAATTTATTACAATACTGCAATTAGACATTTTTGTTTACAATTAATGCCATCAGAATAAAAGTATAATCATAAATATCATTCCGATATCCGCAAAGATTTATTATTCATCATTTAGACAAAAAGTATCTGTGAAGTCAGAATTACCATCATAAGATCATGTATCAGCAACAGTAATATTATATTCATAATATTAAATAAATTTAAACCACTTATATGTTTTATGAATTAGTATTGGTATTTTTACTCAATATATGTCATCAGAATAAATGTATAATCAATGAAATCATTCCGATATCCGCAAAGATAACATTCATCATTAAGACCAAAAAAAATATTAAAAAGTATCAGTTTATAAAGAAATACCATATTTAAATCATAAAATATATCATGCACCTGCAACAGTAAAATTACTCATCATATTAATTAAATCTAAACTATTTAGTTTTAGAGCTAGAGCTGAGTGATTGGATTTACAATAATGTCTAAAAACACTATAATATCAAGTGAAAAATATACTTCAATATTCAATATACAGTACTCTTTATAGTGTAGCCAATTAAAAAACTTAAGAAAAGCTTTGGCAGTAACTATATTATTATTAATACAATGCAATTTTCAAAATATTTAGCTATTTCAACAATTACAATCTTATTTAAACCAGATAATACCGAAAAAAAATAATCCATTATTATGTTATACATGCAATGTTTTTCCAAAAAATAAAATACTTATATACAATGATATAACATTGAATTCAATGTAAAACATTCCTAATAGTGATTAAAATTTAATGAAGAAGTAAACAAAAAACCAATTTAACAGCAGAGGGATTGGTGAAGATTTTTATGTTTTATTATTTGTATAGGTACTATTTAACTTATCAGAAAAAAAGTAAAATCAATAAAAACATTCCAATATCCCCAAAGATTTTTTTATTTAAAATTTGACAACACTATTATAATTTATATTATGTGCTGTTTTATTTTATTCTCTAAAAAGAGTATTTATCTGTGGTTTATACAAAAAATAAATAAAAAGTACAAGTAAGCACTTCTTCATATATTCATTTTAAATAAATTAAAAACTACCTATATTGTTTTTTTAAGAATTAGTATTTCACACAATAAATGTCATCAGAATTTAAGTATAATCAATGAAATCATTCCGATATCCGCAAAGATTTATTATTCATCATTTAGACAAAATAGTACTAGTAAATTCAGAATTACCATATTAAAATCATAAGATATCATGTATCCGCAACAGTAATATTATATTCATCATTTTAAATAAATTTAAACTACCTATATTGTTTTTTTAAGAATTAGTATTTCACACAATAAATGTCATCAGAATTTAAGTATAATCAATGAAATCATTCCGATATCCGCAAAGATTTATTATTCATCATTAAGACAAAATAGCACTAGTAAATTCAGAATTACCAAATTAAAATCATAAGATATCATGTATCCGCAACAGTAATATTAAATTCATCATTTTAAATAAATATAAACTACCTATATTGTTTTTTTAAGAATTAGTATTTCACACAATAAATGTCATCAGAATTTAAGTATAATCAATGAAATCATTCCGATATCCGCAAAGATTTATTATTCATCATTTAGACAAAATAGTACTAGTAAATTCAGAATTACCATATTAAAATCATAAGATATCATGTATCCGCAACAGTAATATTATATTCATCATTTTAAATAAATTTAAACTACCTATATTGTTTTTTTAAGAATTAGTATTTCACACAATAAATGTCATCAGAATTTAAGTATAATCAATGAAATCATTCCGATATCCGCAAAGATTTATTATTCATCATTAAGACAAAATAGCACTAGTAAATTCAGAATTACCATATTAAAATCATAAGATATCATGTATCCGCAACAGTAATATTATATTCATCATTTTAAATAAATTTAAACTACCTATATTGTTTTTTTTAAGAATTAGTATTTCACACAATAAATGTCATCAGAATTTAAGTATAATCAATGAAATCATTCCGATATCCGCAAAGATTTATTATTCATCATTAAGACAAAATAGCACTAGTAAATTCAGAATTACCATATTAAAATCATAAGATATCATGTATCCGCAACAGTAATATTATATTCATCATTTTAAATAAATTTTAACTACCTATATTGTTTTTTTAAGAATTAGTATTTCACACAATAAATGTCATCAGAATTTAAGTAAAATCAATGAAATCATTCCGATATCCGCAAAGATTTATTATTCATCATTTAGATAAAAAAAATAAGATTTAAAAAAAAGGTAGGGATGTGGGTCATCCCACTACTGTACTAATGATTTCATGTGAATCACTGTAACAGTGTAATGAATGTATTCAATTTTAATTCAGGAATATACAATTACTAATTAGTGTATACAAAAAAAATTATAAGTGAAGATGGTCTGTCAGTCAATTTATAAGAGTATTTAATGATATTATTTAAATTTTACTGTAAATAATACAGTAGGTTAAATTTATTTTTTGACGCCCTAGGTACTAACTAGATTCATTTTATTACCTGAAATGATGAAGTTGAAAATTAAAGCATTTTTACTGTCCCAAAGTTTTTAAGAATTTAGATTTAGATTTCCTATATAATAAAATTCATGTCATTAGATTAAACGTATAATCACTAAAATTAATTAGATACCCACAAAAACTTATTATTCTCATTAAAAAAAAATAATAATAAATTAATCGTTTACATTTTTGTGTAATACTGATATGGTGACCAATAACCACTTAAATGTAAGTCTATATTTTATTATGGTTGTGGTTTACCTCAATAGTTCCTACTTTGGGTTTCTACCCAATATTATTAAAAGTTTAATTAGCTTTTTAGATGTTTTATTTTTTATTTAAATTATTTCATAATTAGTTATGGGTAATAATATTATAATATTTTGTTTTTACCTTGTTAGCTTCTGGATTAATAACATTAGCAGATTTAGATAATACTTTAAAAGTATTAATTAGATATGTACGGATTTGTTCACTAGGCATTGTTTGTAGAGTTGGTCCTTCTGGTTTGTCTTCCCGTTGTGATTCTGACAAGTCCATTCCAAACTGAATGCATCCTTTTCCATGATCAATGCGAATCTGAGATTCAAAATACAGAAAATATTTATTATTTGTATACCCAGGTTATCATAACAACTGTTTTATTTATGACTTTTGAAAACTATAACTAGCTAAATTAATAAATTGTCATAAATATAGATCATGTTCAAATACTTTAGTTGATCAGTAAACATCAATAGTATTCTACAAAATGTAATTTATGACATAAAAATGCCAAAAGTTGAAATTTTAAATAAAAAAACTTTTTTTTTATAGGTATTACCTTTTAATATTTTAAGAGTTCAAATGAAATACCTATATGTATTTATTATGTATTGGCAATTATTATGCTTTTATAACAATTTATTTTGCTACAAAATCTTACTCCTAATTATCACTAATCAGTTAGATTAGTAGCAAAATATTATTGGTTGTCCATGTACTCAGTAAAAGCATGCAAATACATACTAAATTTATTACATGTATGATATACAATATAATCTGTACCAAAAGAGCACACCGGTTCTGTGCACTTTTTTCCCCTTCCACCAGTACGTCACCACCTATATTTTTATGTGGGAAATGCACACCGCCAGATAGAAACAGGTCACTACCCAGTGTGCTCTTATTTGGTACGAGACACCTTTCTAATATTAATAATATATATAATATGATTTAAATAACTAAAATTGGTTTATCTCATATTAAATTAATAATTATTTACCTGCATATCATTATGGCGAACCAAATCAACTAAAACACGTTCCATATGGAAGGGCTTGCAATAAGAAGCTAATTCTAAGAGCCGCTTATATTCAAGCGTTTCATAAATTTGAGAGAGTTGTCGAATTAATCGCGCCAATGTAACTTCGCGTACTGGAGCAACATATCCTTCCAATTCACTGCCACTCCCAATAAGTGGTTCAGTTACAGTTTCAACACGTTTGCAAAGTTCCAAAGGTTGAAACTCTACTTCTAGCCACATGTAAAGATTACGCAAATCCTCAGATGCTAGAGATACTACATTATGGCGAACCTATAAAATAATAACATATTAAAAAATGTATTTTCTCAAAATTAAATTAAATTATTAATTCTTACAACTTCTTTCATAAGGGAGATTCTTGTAGGTGGGGCAGGAAGACTTAAAAGAACCGCAAGTTTTTGTGCTTTTTCATAAGGACTTTTATCAGTTTCAATGAAGCGATCAAATTCAGGATGAGCAGATGGTAATGGTACAGCTAAAGTGGCCAACAAAACACGAGAAGCCATTCTAGATAAAAATAATAATAATCTTTATTAATAAGTAACAATAAACCTTAAATTCTTAATATTATTGCAGTCATAACATTCAAACGTTGTACTTGATTGTCCTAATGATCAAAACCGAACAATCAAAATTTACACTAACTGTTTAATATTTCTAAATGAATGTACCTAATGTATTTGTATCTTTTTTGACACAATAAATCCACAAACAAGTACTTATTGCATTTTTATTTCTTAATAAAATTAAATAAGGTAAATCATTAAGTATTTTATATAAAAAAAATATATTGTATAATATTAATCAATATATGATATTCTATTAACAAATTAAAAAATTACAGTCAAGGATAATAAAGATTTAAGATGTGCTATCACTTGATATGACCTCTTAAAGCTTGTTAGTGAAGGGTCCCACGTAATATAAGATCCGACTATCCTACAGGACAGTCTAATCATAGCAAAACATATAGGTATACATAAATTTAATTCGACAGGCAGTTCCTTAAAAATAAGAAAATTTTTAGGGAAATTCAAACAAGCAATTTGAAGCTTTTTTTGGGGAATGAAAGATGCTATATATACAGCAAGAACATTATTGATGAAGTATGTTGTTACTTCAATTACTTGTTAGTTATTAAATAAGGAGAGAATTTTTTTTAATAATAAAACGTTTATGCAGAACATGAATCAACAAATTGTCTTATTTAAACATGTTATTTTGAGAGTAGTTAGCATATAAACTATTACCATAACATATTTCACTCTAAAAGTAATTAAAGAGAATAATTTTAACTTGATTTGGTTAAAAGTAAGTTCATTCATTTTTTTTAATTACCACCCAGCACCTAGGTAACATAGTAGAAACGCAACTTACAAATTTTTAAATAATTGCACACTAACTGTAGTGTTTTAAGCTATTCAACATTTGTGTTAACTTAATCTCAATATTTATACATTATACAATATACATGGTTTGTGTAATTGTATAATTCTCATATAATATGTTTTACAGGAGACGCCATATGCATCTCGATTTGATTTTTAACATAAATATTACGATGATGATAACAATTTTTATATATAACATAACATTTCATCATGTTTTCCCATGACTCAAAATGCATATGGTGACTTCAGTATCATATTTTGTTTAATACACGCGTTCCAGGTATTTAGTTCAATGCTTAATATAATATAGGCATAATTTTAAATCTTTGTATTACGCAATTAATTAAAAAAAATTGATTAATATTTATAAATATTATTATTTTCCAAATTGACTGAAAAATTTAAGTTACCTACTAAATAATAAACTAGGTAGTTAAGTTACAAAATAAATTAACGAAATTAACTAGTTCGGCCTTTGGAAAATGTTCATTCTTAAATAAAGAAAAGTAATTATGACATTTATATTTGTAAGAAATATACATACATACAAAATTTCAAATAATAATTTAAAAGATTTTTGACTTTTATGGATGATACAAATTAAATATTAATTTGCTCATTTAAATTATAATATTCATTCTTTTAATTAAAAGTGTAATAACTTACTTTTGAAGTTCTTCAGCAGTAATATTTTTCTTCATTTCTTTGCTGAGTTGGAAAAGCTTCAATAGAGCTGCAGCATGGAATAAATTATAGCCAGCTTTCCAGAAAACCATAGCTAATTTTTGGTAATAATTAGCCATAGTTTTTGGAACAGGAGACTTCTTGGCCAATGACATTAAATTATGGATATCTTCAGTTGCTTTGTATGCTTCCTATAATTTATTAATTGCAAATTTAATAAAAAGCACTGAACAATTTAAATTTAAATACAACTTACCTGCCATAATTCCATCTGAATAGCATAATCTAATTGACATAGACGAGTTTCTAAGTTATATTGTTGTGTTTCTGGGTTAGAAAGGCTTACATTAACAGTTTGAGGAGGCAACTTAGCAATATCTTCAAGATGTTTCCGTAATTTATCACATAGCTTTCTGAACTCTGTTTTACGATTGTATTTTAAACAAAATTGATAAGCCTATAACAAAAAATAATAAAGATAAAAAAGAACTAATATTTTGTAGGCATATAACATTTAATACCATTTTTGCTATGTCATGATATAAAGTTTCCACATGGGCATTAGTTCTCAAAAGTTCTAAACATTGACAGTATGACTCCCACAAAAACTTAACCCAAGGGGTTAATATTGTTCTGTCACTACGGTCCTGGGCATCTTCACCACTAACGGCACTAAATAATATATGTAAAAAAATTAAATAAACAATTTAACATAATATACCTAACTAAGAGTAATAATATATGAAATTGAAAAAACAAAAATGAAAGTTACCTTAGAAGTATACTTTCCGGAGTAGCCAAATTGTCCAAATCATCAATATCGACAACAGCCTGTTGTGACTGTTCTCTGGCTGCCTCCGTTCGCTCTTCAGCGCTTCTCAAGTAGCCGCGTATGACATTCTCCAATGACCCGACATTGACCTGAACAAACAACCGATTCCGCCAATAAAGTTGGGTATCTATCTACAGTTATAGTGGTATTGTTACTTACAGACTGGAACATGTTCCTGTACTGGAACAATCCCTCTTTGGCGATATGCGACTTCTTGAGGTCGACGCACAGCTCCAGATACTTGAACATGATAGGTTCCAGAACGCTCTCGCTCCAGTTGTACGCCCATTTTTTGTTCCTGAACACCTCGTACAGGGTGTCGAGGGCCCGGCCGGGCCGTCCGACCTCCAGGAATTCTGAAAAATCGCGCAACAGCAGTACATTAGTCGCCGGGGCGGTTTCAAGCAGTGGCTGGCTTTCGTCAACTCGGCGACCGCCGCCGTCGCCACTGATCCACTTGTCGTTTACTTACCATTGGCGCGTTTTAACGCGTTTTCGGGTCTCTGACTGTATCTAGACATGGTTCCGGCACGTCAAATGACACAGGCGCGTAGAACCTGAAAGAGAAATTCGCCGAAATCAGCAGACGAAGGTACGAAAAAACGTGGCGTGACCGTTCGTCGCGCATAACAAGTCGAATACCGCAAATCGCAATCAGTGGTTACCAAAACCGGTGACGCACGCCACCGTCGCCCGCCGCCAATCCGATCGGACGACCGGCCCGCCACTGACTGTCGTATCTTCCACGGAGCGCAGAGGTACCAACGCAGTAAATAATTTCATTTAGCGGGCGAGCAAGCGACGTGGCGGGAAATTCAAAACGAAATATGTTAATTTACACTCCGCGCATAAAAAATGCATATCATATTTCAAAATGTCATTACTGATTAGTGATTTGAATATTAAAATACGCCAACAATTATTATGTACAAAAAAATATTTAAAACTAAATATAATATTGTATGAAAATAAAATATGGATCTTATAATATAATCGTTAACAAAGTGTTATCCAGTTTCAGTCTTATGTCATATTTTGAAAATATATTACTATTGTAAGTAAAAAAAATTAAAATGACTGTGTAATAATACACCTATATATACCATACCCGGGCCTATTATAATTTATAGGTAGTGTGGTATATTTCGTATCTAACCGTAGTGCCCAGATAGGCATAATATACACACACATGCATATAATATTATATTATATTGTAATTATCTATTTAATTAAAATAATTCTTGTCACATTTAAATTGTGACATCATGTTTGTATTACACTGTTGTCAAGACAACGACACCCATATAGCAACAAAAGTCGGTATTTATATGGAATGTTTAACACCGTTAGCGTATATGGTATATTATATCAGACTATCACAGTTACCAGAGCGAAGCGAGTGTTTCTTTCACGGATCAATTCCATGTGGTTTTCAGGGGTAGAGCACTTAGTTAAAAACTTATTTACCTTTTTGTATAATATATTTTATGATATTATGTACAGTGAATGGTGGTAGTCTGTATTACTAGGTATCGTAGCCTGGGACTGGAATCGAACCAAAAATAACTTAATAACCTCGTCTGGAATATAATAGTCAGTATAGTTTTAAAATATTAAAAGCCAGACCTAACCGAGATCAAAATTAAATATTCTCAAATAACCAGAGCTTATAAATTTTTTGAATGAAAAAATAATATTTGGTTATTTCAATGATTATTAATTTTGTTTTTACCTATGTGATTACCTATATATTATATATGTACCTTTTTTCACGTACAAGGGTGCTTTAATAAACTAATATTATTTTTGTATAGATTGAAATTTTAAAACTAAAATGGCTATATATATACATAAGTATATTATTTTGATATACGTATTATATAATATATTATAAGTGTATACCTATAATAAAATATATTTTTATTTTAATTATGTTACATGTATACATTTAATCAGATGAGTATACTAATGAATAATTTAAAAAAAAAATTGGAATCAATTAAGTATTTACGGTGTTAACCGGAATCAGAACCAGAAACTTTTTATGAAATTATTGAGTACCGGAACCAAAAATACAAAAGGTAGATACCAGTTTCTGCTCTTAGCAGGATTTATATTGGAACTTGTGATAATATTAGTTACGCGATGGCGGTAACGGGCATTTTAAATTTCGGCGGAAAGAGAGTAATCGCTGTGAATATTATTTATGATATTATATAATTTATATGTACTTAATATTTATAATACACATGGCAGGCTCAATTTAATCTGAGAGTATAGGTACCTATTACATGAAAATATGTTTAAATAAATATATAAATATAAAGTCTAAATCAAAGAATTTTGTACATGATTAGTAATTAGTAATTACTATTATTTTGAAATAAAACAATAGATTATAAAATTTATAGTAATTTTCTTAACTTAGAATCATTATCATAAACTAACATGAAATGAAAAAAAGACTAAATGTTTTTTTGGAAGGTACCTACCTCCTAATGCATGATATAATAGGTAATTGTCTTCTTATCTTGATTTCTCTGGATGATTATTATTATAAATAAAGATTAATTTGTCATTGTTTACACGTACCTATAATAATTTAAAAATCTTGTTTCAGTTTAAACTCATCAAATTTTCAAGCAATTGCGAATAATAATGGTATAATTTCTAGATAATAAACATTATATATTATAATAAGGATTGTATTATTGTGGTTGTTAATATGGTTATAACTATAATAAGTATAACAACATGATATGTAACTATAGATATTTTTTTAAATATTATCTTAAGACAACCAATAATACACTGCACAGTGCACAATATACAATTTTAAGATAAGAAAAACGACGAAATTAAATTTTATTTTATTATAATGCAAAAAAAATTTAAATTTAAAATTGATGTCAACAATAACTTAAACCGTAGTATAAAAAATGTAGTTAAATAATTGTTTTATAACGCGATAGTCCTATCTAGCTATAGTTGCTGTATATATTTTAATTCGTGTTTTATGCAGTATACCTATTTCAATAAAGGCAATTCCAAAATTACGGCTTTGAATGCCGTACCATATTATACGTCTATATAATAGACGAAAGCGATGTTTATTACAACAGAGATATAAGTGAAGGCGGAATGGGTGGTCTGTTGTACATGTTAAATTTAAATGTGTACGAGTAAAAGCAGTGAACTCATGTGCTGTACGATTTTTATCACTCTTGCAGGTTGTTGAATAGTCTTATTGTTTACCGTTTATTGAACTTGGAAAAAATACTGGTGTGTGCAGTGTGGTGCTTATATTCTATCAAGTCTATATTTTTAAACACTCTTATAAGTATTATTTATTACTCGTCTTTCATATAGGTTTACGTATAGGTTTGAATTCCGTTCATTTTTCAACAATTTAACTGCCTAACGTTATTTTTAGTTAAGATTTAGGAATCAACACAAGATACAATATAACTATATATACAGCCATTAGGACCATTAGCCATTAGGTACCTAAAAACTTAGGTTTTTACTTTATGTTGCAATGTAAATAATATATTTGATTTACTGCTATACCACTAATTTATATTGATAGGTATTGATATTTACAAATTACAACATAGAATCAGTTCTTTTTTTTTTATGTCGTGTGTTTGATAAAAATTGCACGTGGTGTGGCAAATTACATATACATTACTACATCAAGCACTATAACAAGGGACGGAACAATTATAAACTATTAATATAATTAAATATTAACGATTAGTTGTTGTATGCATGTATTTATATTGATGTTAGAGTTTTATCTAAAGGTATTTTAACATTTCACGTGAGCACCATTACAAATTTAGGGTCTCCGAACGATCTATATAATCGACCCACGCTTACAGGACCGATCGTATTACCGTTACATAATATCGTCGACTGCAATTATTACTGAATATATAAGACACGTTAATTTTTATATTTTCCCATCATTTTTTTTTTTATTTGCATACAACTTAAATTTATTCTACATAATATAGTTGTACGAGTAAAACCCTAATTTCTGTGTACCTATTACATAACAACGAGTATAGGTACCTATACTACCTACATAATAAAGCACAACAAATAATTCTTACGACGCAAGTTCGATTATAGAGAGTAAGTAGAAACAGGATATCCTTTTTAACAGTTTAAACTATACACGAAAAAACAAATCGATCGCTGCACTTCTCAGCGTACATCGCTGCGTTTTTCGCAATTGTATATGTATATTTGTTTGGATTGACCATCCTCCTCCCACAACGAAATTTCGAATTTCTGATATTCAGTGCAATTTGGTATGTGATAGTAAAATTATGCTATAATAAATAGCAAAATAGTCATCTTCGACCGCAACCGTGTGGCGTATTATATACAGTCTTGTAAAGTATTTGAATACAAGTATTTGAATACTTGTATTAAAATATTTTTTGAAGTATTTTTTGGTATTTTAAATACAATTTTTTTAAAGTATTTTTTAAGTATTCTGAATACTTTTAAAAGTATTTTTAACAAAATGTAAATACTTGTATTTAAATACTATAAACTTGATATAAATAATTATTTTTGAATTTTTTACAAATATTAAATTTGATTACAATATGTATAATTTTGTTTTCGTTGAAACGATATTGCCAAATGCCAATATAATTATCTATTAGTAGGTACCTAACTAATAAGATATTGCAGTTATGTAAACTCAATGTATTAATGTGTATCAAATTATTATCGTTTATACCCATTTGATTATTGTTTATTATTGAATACAAAATAGAATAAATCTATTAATATACTTGTTATGACATATCAGATTTATAACCTAATGGCTAATGTTGCTTATCCACGCTGTCAGTATTCAGCTACTATAAGGTGTAAAATTAAAAAAAAAAATACTTGTATTTGTATTCAAATACTTTATCAGTATTCGTAAAATACATTTTTATGTAAGTATTTTAAAAGTATTTTTAATACTTTTTTATGCGAATACTAGTATTAGTATTCTAATACTTTTTCAAAAGTATTTTTTACAAGACTGGATATATAATATTATATACCTAGGGTAGATACCTACATGCACTACAGAGAATAAAATGGTTTTTTTTTCACATTCAAACCGTTGCCACACGATTGTCATAATATGTACCTAACAGTGTATTCCTACTGTATACTTAATATTAAACTATATTATCAGCCGTATATATTATAGTAATATATTATTATATTGTACATATAATTTGACACTCTATTATTACATACGCGTGATTATATGTGTCTGCATTGTTTATTTTCCACTCCACGATAATGAATTATTGTCAACTATTAAAATTATTATCATCACTCGTATTAATTATTGAAATTAGTTGTTCATATTATGTGACACATATTTATAATAATAACGTGTGGTGTTGTGACAGCTTAAAGGACACCACATTTATATTATACACCTATATTATATATAATATATATAATAATATTAATTTACAAGTACATCTGTGTTTGTACGTTCATCTCGTCGACCGTACATTGTGTCTATTGGAATATGTATATCATCTCTTTACCTATATAATGTAAACATAATAATATATTGGCAGTATATTGTATCTATAATCTATATAGTTTGTCAGCAGAAAATAAACGACAGAAGCCTGCTTGGTTTTTTTTCACAAAATAATATAATATTAATATGTTTAGAGCTATAACATATTAGTTGAGTCATGTTCCGCTCAGACTACGAAATTACGTGAAACTGTAAAAAAAGTAAATATTATTATACAATATATACAATGGATCGACGTCACAGCCCACAGGCTTTCAAAAATAACATTTTTTTTTTCATAAACAATATCGAACAGATTTAGGTATTTGTATAGTTTAATATAAATCAATTTTGTTAGATTTGATTTGATAATATAATAAATAATGTCTGAATATTAAATGTTGTTATAATTTAACAAATGACATGTTTATAAAATACTATACACTGTAGAATTCTAAGGATTTGATACGGGTTCGTAATTTACTACTTAACTTTTGTTTGTACGACTGGTGTTCACATAGTGTAAACATTGAAATCAATAATAATACAATCGTAACCGATCAAGAGTTTATTTTATGATGGTAATATATACATTTCTAAACAATCTTTAAAGTTAAACCAAGAAGTACCTACTGTTGTAGTCCCTATGTTAATTTCTTACCATGTCTACTATAATTTACAATGGTAAGTTTCAAACGAAAATAATATAATGCTATAATACAGTAATAATAGTGAACTCCTTTACATGGCTATGTATAAAACGACAACAAATTCAAAGTCAGTAAATCAAAAAATAATATTACGATATTATAAAAAAAATTTAAAAATTTAAAACATTAATAGAAATACTTTTCAAAGTTGAACACCAAATTAATACAACATGCTCTTATAATATAAAAAAGACATTGCTGTAAAATTATAAACATTTTTTAATATTATACTATAGTATTTTATTCTTGTTGGTTAAACGTTGATCACGTTTTCAATTTTTTTGTTTTCATTTTCCAGTGATTTTTGAGCTGCTAGGTATAGGTTATGATTGCTTTTTTCGTTGTTGGTCTTTAGTTTGTCTTGCATCTGGACGAGGATGTTTTGCATGCGACGGATCTAAATTTCAAATAATAAACCATGTTTAGTAATGAGCAAATTATATTAAACTGTCATCTGTATAATTGTATTGATAATATTTTAAATAATTACAGTACTTAAATTTTTTTTTAAATTAAATAAAGCCTCGGCGAGTGGCGGCGACTATGGTTATTGGCTGTAATGAATTAACATGTGTTTACACTAGAGTACCTACATTATTATGAAATAAAATAAATACAATAATGTTGTAATAGGTGTAATACACAATATAAACCGTAATATTTTTTACTGCATGGTGGCCGATGGGCCATATGAGTACTGTCTAAATTGTAAAATATTGATATTATACGATGTACATTGTACATATTATATTATAAATCAGAAAAAACACAGGCCCTCTATCAAGGACATACTAAAATATACAAAATATGTGAATTTAAAAATTCTCTAAATTCTAAGAGATGACAAATGACAGCTTTATCATTTAAAAAAAATCGATTTAAACATTTTTTTGTTTTTATGATGAAAATAAAATGTTGTCAAATTGTTTATTTTCATGGCTTTCATTCGCTTTACGCAGAACTGTGTATTTTAATTTAGTGCGGTGTTTACAACAACATTACAATGTGTAATGTATATTATATTATAGGTACTACACTATTACCTACAGTAATAGTTATGATTTATAACCATTGTTCCTTTTAGGTATGACTTGACAGCTACCTATGTGGCTATGTATAATAACATGTATATAATAGTGTACCTACATTGATAGCAAGTTGTTAATGTTAAGACATTTTGTAGTAAACATAGTACCTAATAATGCCTAGAACTAAACCTAACTACTTTATATGAATTAAAATTATTCACACCTCGGTTAAACATTTAAATAGGAATTCAACTTACTTCTTCTTCTTTTTGAATCAACAAAATATCCGTTTCATCAAGAGCTGGTAGCAGTTTTGGTATCGAATCTCTTTTTAATTTTCTACACAAAATCGACAATAAGTTATTATATAAGTTATGGTATTTTGTTTTTAATATATTTACCCTCTATCTTTAAATGCTTGCTGCGATATTTTTGAAATCAATTGTGTGCGGAAATTTTCATAATGAACATCCTCGGTGACTTCTTTTAAATCGGGCATGTGTGTGGATATTAGCATATTCCGAAGTTTAGTGAAATCGCTATGGGCTGGGTTATCCACTGAAAATATAAACACGCATTATATTGTGTAATGAACATTAATACGCATAAACGTGTGTGTCATTAAATATATTTATCTATACTTTCCCTGTGTTTACTATTCTAAAAAACAATGTATATCTAGGTAAGTAAATAAACAGTTTATTAAGTATTCAAATTTGTCTACCTTCTACCACACCCCAGTCATATTGCCTTCCTCGCATTTTTTTCCCGTTAACTTCCAAAATCGTGTTACTTCCAACCACGGCAAACGGTAAGCATGCTTTCAACTCTTTATCCTGCTGTTTGAAGTCTTCATCTTCGTCACTGTCACAGTCTGGCAGTTGGTATATCTAAAACACGTATATCAACTTAGATAATAATGTAATACAATGATATATATTTAAATTGGGTATTGAATAGTTATTATTTATTCGTTCGATTATCGAATTTCGATATAGTCGTATCTGCTGCAGCTATCGACATTAGTAATTTATGTCTAACGTTTGTCATAATAGGGAACGATTATTAAATATTCATAGTATAATAATATATAATCTTTGCTGAACAGTTTTAACATTATGAATTCAGATACTAGATCCCAACGTGGTACATTATTGGATTTGAATCGTGATACAAGTTATCAAGTTCTAAATTAAATATATTTTTTTATCCTGAAGTTGGCAAATATGCTTCGGGTCACTATTAAAGAACTTCAAATAATTAGGTATGAAAAATAAAAATAATTTTACGTTTGAAATTTATTACATTATTTGACAATATTTGTATACTTATAGGTATAGTAATTATTAATCAATATTCTCGGCAAACAATTGTTTTTAATTAAATTAATAAATCATTTACCTTTATTTCGTGGGACTTAATAGAATCATTTATCCGTTGTTTGATTTGTATTTTTTCTTTTTCCGTCAACATATCTGCTTTGCTTATGATTGGTATGACATTGACTTTTTCGTGGATATTGAGCATGAATTCTACGTCAATTGGCCTAAGGCTTAAATATATATTGCGTTTAAGAACGATATAATACATCAAGAATTATATATTCACAAGTTCACATTAAAGTGATCATACATACCTGTGACAATGACCGGGTATGAAATAAAGACAACAGTGAACACGATTGTCAACTATGTTCTTTCTAATAATACCGCTTTCTTCGGCAAAATATGCTCGAAATTGTTCGTCCACGTACTCGCAGCACGACCGAATGCAATCATCACTGCTCAAAGACGAACCAAAACCTGAAAAAAATACAGCTGTTGTTTTTCTTTCAAAAAATTCAGTTTGTGACAAAACAGTTACCAGGTGTGTCTACAACGGTTAGTCTTAACTTTACTCCTTGTTCCTCGATACATAACGTTTTCTTTTCAATATGTGCGGTCTGAGGAGGTTCTGGAATAATTCAAATATGAGTTAGGTATATTATCTAAGTGTAGATATTTTCAATTGGCATACCATAACTAGATTCATTTCGTTCCTTGTATAAATCGCTCAGGAACAATGTATTTATCAGTGTTGATTTTCCCAAACCAGATTCACCGACTACCATCAGAGTGAATTCAAATCCTTTTTTGACGGTTTTTCTATGTACAATATCCGGTAAGCTACCGAACCCTATGTACTCTAAAACAATAAAAATTGATGTTTAGAATTCCAAAATATTATTTTTATAATACGATATACACTCGTATATATATATATATGCAAATTTCAACATATGTCATATGACATGTAAATTACCTATATATAGAGAAATGTTAAAGATTTTTGTCGGTTTGATGATGGTTAAGTGGATGTAACCAAGTTGTCACAATTAAGACAAACGTTGTTAATCGTAATGCACCGTATAAAAACTAAACTAATATATAATAATACTGTAAATAGTAAAACTAACCTGACATGATTCCAGTATTTAGGATTGTCTTACATCATGTAGAAGACAGATAAAAATACTTCGTTTAGAAAGCTAATCAAACGTTTGACTAAATATGATTGCATGTAGTAACATCATGTTGTCCCGCCTTTTATTAGTGAACATTCTAAAAAAAAAAAAATTAAACTCATACTTTAGTAGTAGTTCAGTGCTAAATTTTTGCGTGCATATGTAATTAATATTTGTAAATATTTACAGTACAATTATCGAAAAATAGGTAATTCGGAAATATTTAGGATTTTTTTTTCGAATCGAAAACAACTTTGTTAAACACTATGACGTGTTTATTATTAAACATCGATCAAAATTAGGTAACTGTCGGAAAAAATATTTCCAATTTCGATAATGACTTAAATAACAGCGGATAAATATTATATATGTACACACGACACGAGAATCGCTGAGTTATACAGCTAGTAAAACACGTCGTGGGTTGAACGTGAAACGATACAAATACAACAGAAAAAAATATTATGACACTATTATATAGCATTTACACAGTATTGCGGTTTTATCGCAACCCAAGATAAACTATATAGGTGAGGAGGACGCGTATAATGGGTGTCAACGGTGCACTGCGATTTCGTGAAAAGTCTATTTTCCAGATTAAAACAACGGTCGTACCCGAGAAAACTCCACTCCGACGGCGGTGCAATGCGAACGGCTTCGATATTATTCGTTGTCGTTACTCTTTTCGTCGTTTTTTTTTTTTCGAACGAGGAGCGCGCCCGTCAGGCTCTCGGTGCGTATGCGTCCGCGTTGTCACTGAACTCGCAAATCGATAATCTGGCGCGACCGTCCCGGGAGCTCACGCACTCGGGCGCCGAAAAAGACGGGTGGGGGGGATAGGGAATAGTACGATATTATTCACGTAGCACGCACACGCGCACTCACACACTTAAACACCCGTCTACACACACACGGGCACACACACGCACAAAGACACGCGCGCACGCACGCAAGCAAACGATCGCATATTGAATGAAAATGGGGTGGCGGTGCCGGTGGTGATCGAGGGCGCTCCGCCGTAATAGTAAAAATAATAACAACAATAATGTGCACTGTAATAATGTACTACTATTATTTTACACGCACACATATATATATGTATATACTGTACCACGGTACGCACGGCGTTGTGCTGTTGTCGGACAACGGTTTTTTATTGCCGCGATCGCGAGGGTGAGGGTGGTATATGTGCGAGAGAGTTCGCAAACCTCGTACGGAGATGACGTCATTACAAGTGGGTTAGATGGACGACCTTGATCCAATGCCGATGGTTGCCGACGATGTAAAGACTGTTAATAATAATAGTAAAAGTATTTATTTATTTTTTGTTTTTATTTGATTACGGCTGTAACGACGATGGTTTATTGGCTCACGTTAATAGGTTTGATTATGATACATTAAATATAATATTATGTTATATTAGATTGTACAATCTAGTTATTTTTAAGTTTTTAAACATTTTGTCGGTGTTGCCTGTATCTGGACTTTGTGCTTCGTCCAGAGTAGGTACCTCATAGTAATATATAATACAATAATAGCCGGTAATCATACAAAAAATGTAATTTAATAAGAATGTCGCGGTAAAATAAAAAGACGAAAAAGTATCTATAAGCTTTAGCTAACAGTATAGTTGTTACGATGTACGTTCTCGTGAGGTTCACTAATTTACAAAATAAGCGTAAACAGAGGTCTAGTTTGGATGGCTCAGCAGTCAGCACCCCCTTCCAGAAAAAAAAAAACAATAATTATAATTTCCTTACTATGCTCATTATATAATATAATTTAAACCTATCTTTGAGAAACCCCAAACATTACACTACATAGGTGCCAGCTACTTCACGAAAAATAAAATTGTTTTGTACAAGATCAAAAATATAATGCAATTAAAATTACATTATTTAATAACAGGTTGCAAAATATAACTAAAATATCATAAATCTATGATATTATATAAACAAAGAACATCAATTAACTATAAAATTTACAATTTTATTATAATGTTCAAAGCCGGTTTTCAAATTTTCCGTAATTCTATACAATTTTAAAATTATTTTTATATTTTAATTCCCATTTTAATTGTAATACTTTTTCAATCTACTGCCCGATACCTATAAATCGAGGTTGATACGGTATTATTTCGAAAGAAATTACTTCAAAGGAATAATTTTTAGGCCTTATAGAACTGTCGGATTTTAACAACTTCCTATCGATTTCTATCGTATTTCTATAACATATTTGGTTTCTGTGTCGAACACAAATAGTAAGCCTAAATTCAGTTAAAACTATTCCATTTTATATTTTTTCTAAGGTCTTGAAGAACGATACCTATAAATAGTTATTAATTTATTAAGAAGTGAAAATCTACGCACCCGTGAATTAATGTACCTATATGAAGTTTAGTCTTTTAGCAAATTTATCGCAGTATTATAATATTATGTTTATTTAATATACTGATTTAGGTGATTGTAAGTAATTATGAATTTTTTCATATAATTTATTAATCAATTCTTTGTTTCCTATTGCTTGTAAAAGTATAAAAGTATGCTCGAAAGACTTGATAATTATTGTATTATACCTTATACATTGAATCTTCCACATTATTATGAAGTCTCATAGGCAACTTTTAAAAATTTTTATTGCCGAAAAATGTGATGAACATGTGTTTGATTATGTAATCACTTATATCAGCTATTTGGTTTTAATTTGGTTATGTTTGTCAACAATATTTCATTAAACAAAATATTTCGTTAAATGGAAGTTCGTAATTCAAAAGTTTCACTATATAGCTATTGTTATAGGTATATATATATATGTAATAAATAATAACTATAAATAGGAATAACAAAACAATAAAAATTCTAAATTATCGAAGTTTGATAATCAGTTTACAACGAACATGACATGTACAACATAATATTATATTAAAATATACTGTGAAATAAAAATGATAATAATAAGTATGTTGTACCTACTACCCACATTTATTTATTAATTTTCATTATTATCTTTATGATTCGATATTATTGAATCGGTTACATTCCAAAATATAATAACGACTGTTTATAAAGTTATAACAATATATATTAATTTACATGAGTAATCTCGTAAATATTTAAAATATCTAATTTTAATTACGATAACTATAGCTACTTAAAATAAACAATTAACAGCTAATAATAATATCCACTACATTACTCATATATTACACGTATTATACTAAATCGAATACTTTTTAAAATACCTACCATGAACTGTATAAAGATTTGAAGAACATAAGATAAAAATATTTTTGAATAATAATTAATATTGTTCATCATGGGGCTCAATCAAAGTATAGGTATCTACCTATATTACATAATAGCGACATGCCTTATAATATTATAGGTGTATTTATCACACGTTTCCACAAAAAGTGTGAGTTACTCTTTTTCACCAAACGAGACATTGATCGATTCATAAGCACAACTAGGGGGCTAGGGAGGGGGCTTAGCGCCCAAAATTACTCAACACTCGAGATTATCTTTGAACTCGTATAATAATATCAATTCAAAACGAATAAATAATATTAAAGCACATTGTTGAGTAAAATGCTGAACGTGACACGCACAATGCACATACATTCAACAACAATGCCAACGATATCACTGCAAAATGCAAATCACAATGGACATAAATTCATAAGACACTTTGTAATTTTTACTTGTTAAATGTCCTGTAAAGTATATTTACATTATTTTTGTTGTCAAGTTTAATATTGACCTGTTTCACCTCGGATAACTCTAAATACAGGCCTTTAGTGGTGTAATTACAGGTGGAGATTTGGGTGTCATGCCCCCTCCACCCCGTTACTTTTTTTGTAAAACTGGCAAACCATATTTAAGTACCTACTTATAATTACTTATATAATTTATAGGTATTAGGTACTATAGTATATTTTATAGAAATAATACATACAAATTTGACTCCCTATTCTAGCTGAACATAACTTAGATAATATTAATACCTACTTCGTAATAGAAACTATATTCACTATTGCACAATATATATACGGCATAACAATGCAGTTTAGCTTCCAAGCTATTTTTGTAAATTTTTTTTTTCGGAAACCAATGTATTTCATTAAGTTAAGAACGATAATGCAATCAGAATTTGTCGTTCAGACTTGGTATTTTACGCCTACGCAGATTATTCCACGAATCTATATAACTTTATTAAAAGTGTGTAATTATATTTCATAATGCATTTATATTTTACACATGTACTTATATTATACAGATTATACAGCTTACAATTTTTGTACTTAGAGGTGTTTATAAACCAATATTTTTTTTAGTGGGAGAGGGGATAAATGTTTCACCCCCCCCCCCCCACCCCCAACATGACCATTATCATTACACTACTGCAGCCACTATTTAATAAAAGTTAAAAGTAAAGTATATATCTTTTTCAAAACTTGGTGAATTATAATTTATAATACATCTAATCATAAATTTGTCGAAGACAACTTGAAACAAGTTTTAAACAATTTCATAAGTAATAATTATTAAAAAATAATTCTAGAGTAAAAATAGTTTATTATTTTTATAATACTAATGGACAATGAATGGAGGGTGGGGCAAAGTTTCATCGTGAACTTTTTAGAAAAACTTATGGGCAACTGGCCATCCAAATTTTGGCTATAATTGCGCCACTGGCACCAATATTCCACGTTTCTAGTTTCCACCAAAATCATTTTTGTATTTTTAAGAGGACGCCATACCCTTATGTTTCTTATAAATGTATAACAAAGCAAATAGTACCTACATTCTGAATAATTAATTTAATTCTGTAATATTTAATTGACTGGATAGTAGATAAAGACGGTATGCGGGGTCAGTCATGTCTGGAAGATATCTGTTGAGTGTTGATATTATACACTTCTCTAGTTATATCAATTATAGATTATCGGTTTGTGCTTTGGTCTCCAAGAACCAAATGTGACATAACTCAAATTGAACGTATTCAGCATCGTTTTTGAAAATGGTTTTCCGATATATGGGCATTAATCAAGAACTCCATGACTATCAACCTGTTTTAATAACACTTCTTGACGTCATGTCAAGCATTTATGAACACCATCTTGCTTTTTTTTCCATGGCTTCATCTAGTTCTATACATTTTTCTTTACATGTGGACATTTCTGCTCTTGTATATTTATGTTTCAACTCGCCATATTTTGTGCATGTTTTAAACATTCGGGTACTTATTTTATTTAAAATTAAATAAATATTATCGAACTAAAATTGGCTTACATAATTTATACATGTCACTTTCACACAAAATAATAACTACAAGTAAATTACGCAGAGAACCTTATTGGGTTTTCGCAGTTTCGCTTATCTATATTCCTATACTTTCGTCATTAATCATGATATTTTTAAATAACGAAGCTTTGTCGCGTACTTATACACTTATCACTGATCTTTCACTCCAACATAAGTGTATTGAACATCATTCTCCAACTAAACTGGAGTGTAATGTCAATAACCAGGGAATGTGGTTTACTATGGTAAATGCTGATAAAAAAATTGCAATTTTTAGGTAAATTACATAATTTACCGTTGAATAACGTCTTCACCACAGCTTACATCATTTACCCAACATATATATAAATATGTTACTGTATACATTCATTAACGTACTATATTGTTAAAAGCCGTAGGTATGACGTTTGTAAGTAGATATAAAATCAAAAATACAACTAATTTTAGAGTAATTTTACTTATTACCAAATTAAGATATAAGAATATTATTATCCAGTCAATGATGTAGGGTTTTTTTTATATTTTAGTTTTAAAGAAAGTTATAAACATTTTAAAATTTGTTTATACTTTTAAAATACTCATGACTCGTTTAAAATTAAAATTAAAAAAAAAAACTTTATAATAAATAAGACTGTGAAACGCATGCGGGGGACCATATATAATTTCCTCTATAAAAGCTGTTATACCAGCCTACACTCTACAGTAAGTTTATAAAAAAAATATTATATTGCAAAATGTTTTACAAAGGGGTATTATATCCTGATGAACTTCATCCATTCGAATAATTTGTAATAGTTTTTTCTAAATTTAAGTTTAATGTACCTAACCTTCTCAGTTGCAGCACAGAATAGATGAAATAAATTAATAAATTAAATTAAATTAAATTAAATTTCATCTATTCTGTGGTTGTAGAGACAGTTGTAGTGGTACGTTAATATCATTGATTAGAATAAGAAAGTGTTTCTACACAAGTGTATTTAAATTAAATAAATTATAAAGCTACAGCGCTATCTGTCGGTACAAGCAGTTATTATTTAGGACTGCAAACATTGTGAAGTAGTAGGATTATTCCGAGATCTCGCTGGTAATTTCGAAACTGACATCCAATAAATTGTGTATTTTTTACCTCACCTACCAGTAAAGAGAGCAATGGATAAAAAAATGCATAAGACGTCAATTCCACATAAATGTACGTATTAATCATTGACTAGTGAACGGTGACCACTGTAACATTATAACATTTTCACACCTTGGTGGCTTTGTAAACCAAAACTTATCAAGTGATGAGACTTCCCCCCTCTCAGTCACCGTGGGCATTGATATTTTTTTATTTTCTGGTGCCAGGAAATAAAATTTAATCAATGTACAATGAATATATTATTTTGAAGGAAATTAGGCATCTATTGTAGTGGATCATAAACCATTATTATGTAAGTTAAATAATTTTGGATTAAATTGAAAATTATTAAAATTAATATCACCATATTATTCATATTTTTATATAATAGATTTATGGAATATAATTGTTTGAGATAAAGAATAATGATGTTGCTTCTATTCTGATCACTTCTGGAGTTCCATATGTAGGTTATTTTATATTTATCATTATCTATCGTCTATCCGGTTCTTAATTTTAATTAATAAATTTTCCTCCGTCACTTTAAATATACTTGTTATTTGCAGATGACCGAAAATTATTTATGGCTGTAAAGAATTGCTGAGGACCAATCGCACCATTAATATATAAGACCTTAATCGAATAATTAAATGGGGTATTCATAATGGTTTTATGTAGATATAGACAAATGCAAACATATTTCTTTTTAGCATAATCGTAATCCACTGAATTTTCAGCTCAAATTTCGTAATGAATAACGATATTGGAAATGGTATAAAACATTATAGGGATGACTTGGGTAATTTATTATCATAGGGTCTTACTGCATTCAATGCGTATATAAATTCCGTTTGTGCAAAATAGGGTACAGAAATGTAGGCTTTATTAAAAGAAGCTATTTCTAAGAATTCTATTATTTTCAATGTTTGACAACTTTGTTTTGTCCATCGGAACGATCTGGTATCGAATTCGGATCAGTTGTTTGGAACACTAACCAAATAGGTCTAATAGATAAAATTGAAAAATTGCAATGATGTTTGCTCCACGTGGTACAGCGCACAAAGTTGATTTCCGATAAATTTCCAAAAAATCCGATTTCTGATGTCGAGTTTAATTCATTGACATCTAAAAGCAATTTTATTTATGTATTTTTGGTGTATAAACTTTTGGTTAATAGCTATATTGTCAGTCCTAATTTATTGCAAAGGATATCTTTTAAAGTACCACGAGTCGCAATACTCGTAATTTTCGTTGTTTCTATTTACCGTCACACGAGTAAACAATTTAGTTCTAAGTAGCCCCTGCAGCATGTATCGAATCTTAAACTGCTGTTAAGGATTTAAATAATGTAAAACATTGTGCCCTAAATGTAGTAAGTACTAATGTAGAAACTAATATGTACCATATGTATTTATTTATCTCTTATTCTGTATAATTAGGTATAGATATACGTTTTATATGGTACTAGTGTAACAGCATCTATTTATTTATAGGCAAGACATTAAAAAACAATTTTAAAATAGTGTAGGTACAAAAGAATATGAATATGAAAACAAATAATATTAGTATAATTAACTAAATATAAAATATAATAAAATTGTTAAAATTG
Source organism: Nasonovia ribisnigri (assembly GCA_027563435.1). Classification (NCBI taxonomy): domain Eukaryota; kingdom Metazoa; phylum Arthropoda; class Insecta; order Hemiptera; family Aphididae; genus Nasonovia; species Nasonovia ribisnigri. The sequence continues at coordinate 87,790 of JANEHU010002321.1, read as the reverse complement.
TACTCTTACCCTTCCTCGGCCGTAAATTATTTAATAAATAATAAATAAAATAAAATAATAACAATTATTAAACTACTAGCTGACCCCATACACATCGTTGCCCGTAAAAAATCCAATTAATAAATATTTCAAACTTTGTTCAATTCGATATTTCATATTTGTTGTAATGGGGTTCACAATTGAAAAACAAATAACAGATTTAATTAAATAATAACTTTTGTATTTATGGCTTTATGATATAAAAAATCAAAAAATGCAAAGAATAAGAATATGCTTAGAAATTATTAAAAATATGCATCAATAAAAATTATTAATTATTCTTCCATTTAAACTTTTTTTTATTTATTATAAATGTAAAGTAGGTAGTATTCATCAAAGCAGTTAATCATTTCTAAAGTTAAAATTTGTGTTCTGCGGGTTAATCTTTAAAAAATTTACATATATGTTAGAAACTGACTAAGTATATGAAGTGTTGATTCAATATAAACAACGAAAAAACCATAAACATACGCTAAAAGCATGATGAATATAAAAATATGATGAAGCAAGTAAAAATCGAATAAATATGCAAAAATATGCAATATTAAATTGTTAATTTGAATTATTATAATTTTTATAATTATTTATGAAACAAATTTCTATCTTATTCCACATTAATTTAGTATTTTATAAAAAAAATATGATAAATGTATAAAACATCTACTTTCTAGACTATAATAAGTAACTTTATTTTTACGGGTAACTAATTTCTAGCAGAAATAAACAAATATGTGATGATGATTTCAATAGCTGTTATGCCAACCTAAAATAACTGTTTTAATCTATTATCTAAATCTTCATTGAATCGTAAAAATATTTTTATTTTATTTTAATTCCAAAACCTCAGAAATGTCATCATATTATTGTATTTAGTTTTAGTTTTACTTTTGTTTTTGGTAGCTAAACCTCAAGTTGTATCATTAAAATTGGAGAAACAATATTAACCATATATTTTATTTGTTTATTTCTGAAAGCAATTGATTGTTGCGACACGATACTACGACAGCGTGCAATAGAATATTTAAAACGAAATTTTCTGCAATATTTTAAGAATACCTTCAGGCTTCAACATGAATTATTATTTATCTAATTAGTAACAATATTATTTTTTTTTTTGTGTGATTATTAAATTTTTCACTTCACTTTATTTATTTAGTTTATTCCATTTTTTAATAACTATGTTTTATCATAAAATAATAAATTACCTTAAAATACATTTTTTAGGAAAGTATTTTATCTGAGATTATTGCACGGGTAAAAAATATATAAATAAATATATATGAAAACCAAATATATCAAACACAAGTTATAAATTAAAAGTTTAAAATTTCCCGTATCCAACCACAATCACATTAACAATTTTAGTTTATGTAACCAGCATCCAGCAACAATCATATATATTTAAGAAAATACTAATTTGAACTATTTTCTACTATTACATCGAAAATGCTACTATAATATTTTATGAAAATGTTCAAAGGTCAACGATTCCACCAAAAAATAGAATCAAGTTTTTCAAACATTGCTTTTGCATAAAAAAATTTCCTTTTATTGACTCTTTCTAAATCGACTTGAATTTTCAATTTTGACCTCCCAAAAGTATCAACAATATTCACTTTTCTATCAGAAAAGATGCTGATCTAGAAAATCGGAGCATTTTTACTAAAATGACAGAGAAAAAAACACATCATTGTAAAATCGATACATTCTTTAGCTCAGCTCAGAATCTAGAATCAAAACCCTCATTAGGGCTATAACGAACATAAAAAAAATTAGTCGGGCCATTTCAATTATAGCCCACCCGTTCTGAAGCAACGCTACCAACAGACAGCATTTCATTTTTATTATATACTATATCTCATTATATACTTCGTTGCCCGTAAAATATGACAACTCTTAAAAAAATTGTGATTGTTCAACTCATTTTGTGTGTAGTAGGTAAGTGTAGTAAGTGCAACTCAGCCACCCTGGTAGGCAAACCGACTACGTCGGATCGCGGACAACGCCGATGAGTGTCTATATCTACAAAAATTCGATCTAACCTAACCTTTGGCCACCAAATAAATAATAAATACTAATTTCTAATAATTATTTATCCTATAACCAATAGCAACGATCTAAACACAAAAATGTCTATCGTAAATCTCAAAATCCCTATTTGAGCACATCCCCGGGTTGGGCCTACCTGGTAAAAATTTAATATTTAAATTATTTTTTATAATATAATGGAAAGATTTTATTGTTTTTAATGTTTGATTTTTCTTAAATGTTTTTAAAATTATTACGAATTGCCCATAAAATATGACGTCATTGTACATTTTTTACAATTAAATCTCTGAAATATTAATTTTTAAATTCCAAAACTTAATTTTCTAGGGCAATGTATTATCTATATAATATATAAGAATTAATGTTGGTGTAATAACAATGGTTAATAAGTAATAACCAATGGAAACCAATAAAAAAAATAAATACTAATTTCTACTAATTATTTTCTCCCATGAACAATAGCGACCATTTATAAACAACAATTTCCATCGTAAATCTCATAATCCCTGTCTGAGCACCTCCCCTGGTTGGAATTTACTTTTTTTAAATTAGCCTATTTTCTTCCCAGAGGTCTCATCTATCTCTGAACCAAGTTTCATCGAAATCGGTCCAGCCGTTTAGGAGTGCATAAAGGACAGACGAACAAACATTCATTTTTAGATATTATATAAAAAAAATATAGTTCCCAGGAGTGTCATCAGTGGTCTGTTTCTCCCATCAAGTCTTCATGTTATATATAATATTATCATTTAATATTACTATTCAAATTTGTATGGAGCGTTTAAACTAACTTTTATTATTTTACTTTAAATTTAATTAGTAATACTATTGATTAATTATACAATATATACCTATTATATATTCAAGTAATAAAACTGATTTTTTAGAATATTACAACCTATATGTACACTATACAGGTATTTAAGTGTAAAATAAAATTATCTCATCAGTTTTTCCTTGACAAATTCCTTAATATATGCATTTACCGGTAGTAACGTAGTAATAATTATCAAATTCCTGACGGCTGTTATTTAGATCACATATTATACATTATATTATTATATAATATACAGTATACACTATACACCATCTGCTAGCAGCATAACTAATAACGTTAACATTTTTCATCCATCCCTTATATACTACAATTTATATTCTCCGAGAAAATCCCTGCAGCTTCTAAACGCACCCTTGTTTTAAAACCTCGATAAATATTAAATAATATACTAATATACAATCATATTTCTCGAGAACGCTGAGTTCGATAATAGGTAAAAGCTAGGTATGTATAGCTAGCTATATTATAATATGGATACATTACTGTAGCTTAAGGATTGAGGGTTTTTGGAATATTTAATATCCTATTAATTTTTTTAGATTATAATTTCCAACCAATATGAAAGTACTACCTACGATTTTTATATATAACTAGTTCTCAACCCTCACTTTGAAGGTATATTTTTATACCTAATATATTATAACATATTTTATGCATTAGTAATATATTTTATGAATTTATAAGCATATTACCAAGTATAATCTCTTATACAGAATACTAAAAAAATATATTTGAATACAGTGACTTACCAGTGGGGGAAGGAGGGGCTCCCGGCTTTTTTCCACTATCTGATTTTTGATATAAATACCTACGATTAGCCATTAGTTATAAGCGATCAAATGTTCGTATGTTCGACGCGGTTACATACATTGATGATCAATAATATTTATAAAAGTAATTTAATTTTAATTTTTTAATTTTTAAAACAATTAAAAATAGCCAATTTTTAGAGTTTAATTTTCTAAAAAATTTTTTCAAAATTTTACTATCATTAATTTATTAATCTCGTGATTTTTAATATTTTTTTTAGTTTATAGGTAACAAGGCAAAAACCGGTTTTTGTCCGGGCGGCGAGTCCCCCGTTAAGGCTTATGAATATATTCACATGAGATCCCCTGTAAATTAAAAAATAAAAAACCTGTGCTTTGTTTTAAACCAACAATCTAATCCAAGTAAAAAAATATCATAAAATAAATAACCTACTTTTATAATATTACTGTAATAATTTATAACTATTTTGCACACGTGTGTGGGCGCGTTGCTACCCGATAATATTATACTAGATATCATATAATAATAATCATTTGTTACCGGTTCACCGCGAATACCAAAACAAAATATTACCTAATCAAATATTATATTTTAAGCCCGTGGACCATACGACTGATGGGTCAAAATGTCGCCCAATCAGCAAATAATATTGTACAACACGGTAATTTTGAATTTTTATCGCTCCATATTTTGTTCGGATAATAACTTTACAGCTGTAAGTACTGTAAAATACACAATACTAACACATATATTTTATACATATAAATCTATTATTATAATATACGTTTTATATTCAGCGTATAGTATAGTAAGTTATGAGTGTTATGACTTACAGGGGATGTGGTAAAAGTCAGCGCAAACTAATTTAGAGTGTTCCGCGATTATAGAAATTATAATTACACCTACGGCATTGTGTGAGGCTGCTACAACCGAGACACATGTCGGTAATTTTAGCAAATCATCATAATATACGCTCCCCGATCAACGAGTACCTATGAAGGCCAGTGAAAACGTAAAAGTAGGTAGGTATATAAATTAACATTTCATAGTTTTATAATAATAATTTATTTGCGTATATAGGTACGATATGGTGGCGGCCGGGTCACCGCGAAATAATATATTACAACTATACACACTGTTATATTATTATTGCCTCGTCACCTCGGCAGTAGAAATGCTTGGTTTGTACTATAAATCGTTATTATCAGAATATTTTATTTATAATATTGTTTGGATTTAACAGTGGACAAACAAATTAGTGCTCCGCACGAGTTCTGTACTCTATACATAATATATTATTATGTTATGATATTATACCATACTGATATTATTGTATTGTATAATATGTGGCAGGTATTAAAAACTGTAAGCTCATTAAAACAAGATACTGAGAGTCTTGATATCAATCGACTATAATATAATGTTATAAGATTCGAGAGTAATACATACATTCGAGTGTAGGTACATTAATTTGTTTTTATCAATTAGCTGCCTAGTATAGGTACCTAACATCAAAATTAAAAGAGGGTATATGCTCCGACCTCGGGTATAAAAGTTTAGCACACACAGTTTTAACGAGTATAATATTGTACCGGTGTTGTTCTCCGGAGTTAGTACCTATACCAGTATACCAACTTTCAATTCACAAAATATATGGCGAAAAAAATTGGGTAAAAATCGACGTTGCCATTTCGAGTAAAGCGTTCATAACCAAAGTGTATAATCTTACATTATATGTGTTCAAATATTGTGAAGCTAATAGTAAAGTGAATGGAAAACGTTATAGTAAAAAAAAAATATTAGAAATAAATTTAGTTATTAACCAAAAGGAAATGCTTAAAATTACTTTATATTCCACCAAGAGCTGACTTATTAAAGTTTGATTGACTTGGTGACACATTTTTTTAATACATTTAGAACTTAAGCATTAACTAGTTATGTACTTTGGCGTTTAAATCTTTGTACTTATGTTACTCCAATTATTTTCTCGTAGCAAATAGTAATAAAAAAAATTGTATCCCTTGTATAGATTATGGTCCCGGAAACTAATGAAATTAGTATTTTACTAGTGGAAAAAAATCTCGAATTGTGTTTTTAATGAATTTAAATTTAATTCTTCACATTCGTATCGGAGTAGCAAAAAGTTTTTTCCTAGAAATCCAATCTTTGCTGGTATTTGATCTAAAGCACACACCTAAAATAAAATACGAAAAAGTATTAATACAAGTCCATATAGTTCACATTTCCATTATTTTTATTCATATGTGAAGGAAAAACATTCAAAGGAATATATTATGCGCTACAATAAATATTATTTTGGAATGAACAAAGGTTATATACAACCTTACGTTTTTGTTGTTTCTAGCATTCAAGTAAGCATGCAGCAAATTACATAAGATACATTAATATTTGATCATACAAATTTAAATTTAACCGGCTGCGAGTTATAAACTTATAAGAGATTCTTTCAGATGTACATTTATAGGAACTTATAGTTTAAATCAGTATTTTATGTTTCTTTAAATGACTCATTTATCTACTAGCTATTTGAAATTTTAATAAAGCGTTCCTTCTTATATTTGCACACATCGTTTATTTTTTATTCTTGAACATTATATTTTTCTCTTAAAATAATCATGAACATGTCTTACTTGAAATTACTTTCATATTACGCCTTTGCTCTTAAACGTCTACGCATTGATGAAATCATTAATCGTTACCATTGATAAGTTTCAGTAATTAGTTTGATGTTTAATCTTTAATCATTGTCACTTGTCATTAAAATAACCAAATTGCTGTTTAGTCATTGGATTAGTAACGTAATCTGTAGATGACGGACTGAGCAAAGAAAAGTTGGCCCTGGGATGAAATTAATTTACCTAACTACATGTAAAAAGTGTTCTCGTTCAATCAGAAACTATTTTTTAAATTAATTAAAGAGTATTGACTGAAGAGTTATCTATTGTAAGAAATCAAAGGTTTCACTTAATAGCTTACTATTTTTAGGTTTATAGACGTATAGTTAATACGATTCTAGGAAAAAACGAAGGAACAAAAAACAGTTCTTAATGAGCTTCTTTTCTTCTTCTCCTTCTTTAGCCGTAGCTACTAACTAATTGTCTCAAGTATAATTATAAGTACTAGATTAAATATTACATATATTATACATTTAATATAAAACCGTTAGTAAGGACTATTATCCTTATTGTAAATAAAGTTTAATAACCCGGAAACTATACTCGTTAGGTACTAATCTAGAAATATTAGTATTAATAATATTATTTTTTTTTATGTACCTACTTAACAAGTATAATATGATATATTATGTGTATAATTATGTAATAAATAATAATTAATAAATGAACAATTTTATCATTGGAAAAATATTTAATTTTACTAATTGGTACCTACATACTCGTTACAATGTAATATAGTTGGTGAAAAAAAATTACTAACAGGATTTAAATGGTAAAATATACTCATAGCGTTGAGCACATTATTTTTTTGTGTTAACTACGTAAATTTCATCTTGTTTAGATTTGCTATTGTTTTCAATACATATATGCGCTGAATAATGAATTTACATTACCCATATGTATCTTAATATTTGTCTTCTCTTTGTCTTCTTCTCTTGACATAGCTTCTCTACAATACCACGTAACCTTTCTTATACCAAATTCTTCCAAATGTCATAAAACAACGCAGATTCTGTATTAAAATTAAATAACTTGCATCTGTGTTGATCAGTTTATTATTTTGGGAATTTAAACCAGGAAATATCGAGTAGAATGGTAGATAATTATTTACGTTCTTCGTATAGATTTAAATATTATGTCGTAATAATTACATTCAAAATGCTCAAATATTAACGAAATTGCTTAATAACTTTAATGTTGATTTATGGCGTCATAATTATATTGATTTTTTATGTATATTATAATAGTATTATAAATTAACAAGATTTTGTATATCCAACTATGTTATAATTCTACAATAAATACAATTATATTTGTAATCATTCTGTACATATTTTGGGAGTAAATATTAATTTTTCATTGAGCTCTGCTTGTTTAAATAAATACTTTTTAAGATGACATAAACTTTTAGTAAAATAATATATATTCTGTATTAGATTATTTGAAAATTTAACAAAATTATTGTAGATTACAGTTCACTAGGAAATGGTAGGTATTAATTAAGAACATATACACGGGATACGATGACAGGTTTTTGAGAGATTGTCAGCAATTTAATTTCGACGCACTCAACGCGTAGTTTATTATTGAATGATCGTTTTAGTAGGTAGCTTAAAAGAACTAGGTTTAACCAGAGACGGGAAAATGTAATGCACATTTTAAAATTTGTTTAATGACTGAGAATTTAATTTAATTTATCCCAAATTAATATTTAATTTATTTATTATTTTTTAATTTTACATTTTTAAAAGACATTCGAGTTATATATGTTATTAGAAGTAAGGTAAAAATGAATTTTAATATATTGAAATTTCCATTTATTTCATACATAATATTATAATATGTTATATTATAAATTATAATCTATAGTTTTTTTCTATGCGCATTAAACTGCAAATTATAATTTCAAATTTGTAATAATGTACCTAGTTATTATTAATGCAGAATATTACATCTTAATCGACAGCTTGTGTTTGCATAGCGTAAGAAGATACAGCGTACAATGATGCAGAGCGAGGAATATCCGAATACATAACGTGTGTAATAATTAAATTCAAAATATCTAGCGACTAATACGTGTATTATTCGATGTAATTCACCACGTGGAATGTGACTGTTCTATGATGGATCTCAGTCGACTGAAAACGATCAGTGACGGTAATAGATGGTTGATTTTGATTTGAAACTAAACATTACGTTTTATTGTATTAATTATAACACTACACAATAACGGTACATCGACCGCAGTTAGGGGCAGTATCGGGACTACATGTTTTTGTGTGCAAAACTATGTCCGTCCTAAAATTATGTAAGTATAGGATAATTGCCAAAGTTCCTGAGTTTCGATTAAAAAGGGTGCATTGGTACTGAACAGTGCCACGTCCATGTTTGTGTATTACCATGGTATTCCGGGTAATCATCATTATAGGCTGGCCCATGGATATAATATATGGTATCATATTATTATTACATTATCATATGATATTTAATCGAATTTTTTGTTTTCCTCATTCGGTGGACGTTTTTTATCTGCGGCGTGATAATTACCAACGTCAAAGACCATTCAAAGGTCGAATTATTTCACAAAGCTACGCCGATTTGTCCGTGAACTAGAGGTACAGTAAAATTGAGATACACTTGACCCGAGATACACCTGCGTATATACTATAAATGATTTGCTACACAAACGAACTGTACCTACTCGGGCAAACCCGAGATATTCAGCTAAACATTAACATTGTTTTCGGTTTTGTTCCCCAACGCATTTCTAACGTGTATCACTAACGAATTCTACGAACCATTGGCCTTTATGTCGGTGTCAGCTGTAGTGAGTAGATAAAAGAACGTTATTTCGGAGGGCACACGTGAATAACCTGCAGGTGAATGGTTATATTATCAGGGTGCTGGTATCTTCTCGTTGACAAGTATTTTAAAGCGATGGGTCTTTATTTTCTGTCTTTATTTAAAGCCTGATCCAGATATTTCGCTCTCCGAGGCAGCAATTGCACCGTTCTTCAAAATATAAATGATAATTTGTGTACAATAATTATACACAATAATATTATTTTTGTTGTAATAGTCACGGAATGAAATTAATTAAGACAATAAATATTCTAAGACAAGTAACAAAAGATAATACTTTATTGATTCTAATGGCAATATTACTATACTGAATCTATAATATTAACGATAATTGATTAATATTCGTGATACTATACTGCTAACAAAAATAAATACTATCCTAATAGAAAATAAACATATTTTTGGTTCATTCCAGTGACTTACTATGGTGTAAAATGCTGTACAATATTGTACGCGCTCTTATAAAACTTGCGTCTGTGGCCGGCTGCCGGCTGGTGACCCTTTAGGGCTAGCTGTACCAGTCTACTTTAAACTCGAGATTATCTCAAATTGGTTTAAAAATTAAACTGAATTTATTTATTTAATTTTATAAATTAAAACGAAATCCAGTTTTTATATTATAAATATTTGTATTTACACTTTTTTTCCGGATTAATTTGAACAGTAGGTAGCTTACCCTAACTGTTAGGGCCTAACAAGTAGGTACTGGGAATTTCACCAACTAAATCCAATTTGCTACCCAAAACCACATACTAATTTGAATATTGAAGCATTGTTAGTGCTTCTAAAAATGACAACAGACACACAAATATGAATAAAAAATAAATACACATCATTGTAAAACTAATAACTTCATCACTTCGCCGAGAATCTAACATAACTGACAAACTAACGTTAGAAAGGATTTGCCTAAAAAATAACACCGGAAAAAATAACCCCGGAAAAAATAACCCCGAAAAAAAGAACCCCGAAAAAATAACCCCGCGAAAAAATAACCATGGAAAAAATAACCCTAACCCTAAAATAAAAGTGATTTGTAAGTAATAAAGTATAAATGTGTAATACAATGTCAATAATATATAAATAAAAAATACTACCATAAATGTGGAATACAATACAATTTGTCAATTTCAATAATAATTTGGCAATAAAGTATAAATGTGGAAAGCAATACAATTTGTCAATTTCAATAATAATTTGGTAATAAAGTATAAATGTGGAATACAATACAATTTGTCAATTTCAATTTCAATAATATAATAATTTGTCAATACAGTATAAATTTGTAATACAATGTCAATTTTATAATCGTTTTCTTAAATTAAAATAAATTTTTTTTAAAATGTATCTACTTCAATTTGGTCAGAATCTAACCGTTCGCATAAGGTTTTTAATCTTTTTTGAACGGTTTTCGATTTTGAACATTTTGTTTTGGACTCTCCTATGTTTTGCAGAGCAAATTTTGCACGGTCTGCCGACAATTCATTTTTGATTTTGTTTATTAACGTCCAAATCGATGGGTGTTTTCCTCCAACTAAATGGCAAAATCGATTGTTCCAAGATTCACAAACATTATTTGTTCGGTGGTTATTTTCGAGTGTTGTTCGGTGAACATTCCAAGTTTCCGGAGGAAAAATCGCTGGAAAACGTCGAACGCTTAAACTTAGAGTGTTTTGTTTATTTATTCGACGTATTGTTCCACTCACGTAGGTTTCGTCAAAATATTTAAATAACTCCTCGGCACCAAGAGGAATACTTGATTTTAAATAGTCAACACCTTCTTGTAACCTATTTAGTGGCAAAAAAGCCAAGCCATCTAACATACCACAGAATTCATTAAAATCATAATCTTCTTGGTATTTTTGTTTTAATCCTAATTCTGCCAATTTTCTGTGAAATTTTTGAATGGTTTTTTTTATTGATTTTTCCTTGGGTAGTTCTTCAAGAATACTTTCTGAAAGACCCGTTACAGCTTCGGAAAATAACTGCGCAGGCGTAGATTTTGATATTTTCGCTTGTTTTTTAATTTGCATTTTAATTTTTGCGGCATCAATTTCATTTTGACACGAAAGATGATTATGTTCATGATCAATTTTGATTAAATGTTTTTTATCCAGGGAAGTTTTTAAAATGCATGGACATTTATGACTATTTTTTTTGCAGCATTTCCACCTTATAAAATTTAAACACACTTTGTGTACAACATACATAAACTTTTTAAAAGCTAACTTTTCTTTGCCCTTCTGGCTTTCGAAAATATCTAGACTATCCATAATACAAAAGAACACTGTAGTACACCACTGTAGTACCGAATACAGAGAAATGAACACACAAAATTGACAAACTTTATAAATTACCGCATTACATTACGTTAAAGATAAAGTTATTGGTACCTTTCTTATCCATTATAATATGTCACTGTACCTAGTTATTGTATATCTGATCGATATGACAGACAGACCGTGCTCTGAATCGTTTTTATCGTAGGTATACAATTATTTATCATTGAATCCCAAATTAATATTATTTGTAGGAATATAACAATTGTACGTAGGTAATAGGTATATGTTATACATTTTGTATTGATTTGAGATTAATTTAAAAAATCTCATATTATGGGGTTATTTTTTCGGTGGTTATTTTTTCACGGGGTTATTTTTTCGGGGTTCTTTTTTTCGGGGTTTAAATTTCCGGGGTTATTTTTTCGGGGGTTATTTTTTCGCGGTACCGTTAGAAAGATCCATTACAAAAAAAAAAAAAACTGGGAAGTCACTCTGTTATATAGTAGGCTTCACGTGTATCTCATTATTGAGTACGTCATTGTAGAGGGTGTGTTAAATTTGAATTCAATGATCAATCATTGCAAACGAAAAACGATTCTGAGCGGAAATAGTGTGTCAAGTTCTATTTCTGAGAAAACTTTACAATTTATTTATAGGTACTACCTTGAAATATATGTTATTTATTTAAAAACCAATAATATGACATGCTGTAATAATTTTTTCAGAAATCAACGCATATATTATATAATGTAATAGTATGAAAAAAGGACGTTAAAGAAATGTTGTTATTTTTCGTATAAATATCCAATTTTATCAAAATATGAAATTAAAATGCCTATTAAAGAATAACAAAATGTAACTTGGAATTATTATCAAAAGGAATCTTATTAAATTATTCAAAAATATCAAAACATATAGGAACAATTGTATTTTTAAGCGTTTGAAAGTCAAATTTTGTTAAAATTGAATATTTAAACGAAAATGGTTATGATTTCAGTTATTTCTTTTTATAATTCAAATAATATAATTTGCAATGACTTGAAATCATTCACCATTAAGTAAATTATTATACAAACTCAGTGTTTATAACATGATAGAATTTTCAAGATAATTAGATTAATTTTAAGTTATGTATACCATGAACGTATTTAAACCGTTATACGGTCTACGTGGGTATTAACTGAGGCACCTATAACATATGGAAAGTAATATTATAATAATTGTATTCTTATTATTATTTTTACATATTATATTATGTAATTTGTTTTTAAATATAATATACAATTTTAAAATATCCTCACAAATATAGTCCTACTGATTGTCTCCGCTCAGAATCGTTCTAACCTATACAATGGTACTTTATCATTGATTTCAAATTTAACACATCAATTGCAGTGGCCTACTCAATGTCAAGGTACGCCCCACATCTACTATATATACAGCATAGCGAATTCATTTTATTGTAGCTCAAATTTGTTATTTTACATATTGATCGTTTTTAGCACTACACAATATAATGAAACAAGGTATAAATAGGTACCACTCTGTATGGATCTATTACTCATAATTTGTTTTGAGTATAATAGCAGCTGTGTTTTTCTTTGTATTTAAAATCTTTAGATTAAACTCAACTGCAAATGTCTCATTGTAATTCGGATTACTTAAAATAAGTATTAAAATAATTTTGATTGAAAAAAAATATACATATAAAAGCACTCCAGAATAGTCAGGCAATATATAAACAGGAAAAAAAATTATTTGAACCATATTTTGACTCTAATAAGTATGGCTGCCTCAACTTTTTTTCACTTAATAGTTTCCTGTCTTTAAATAACGTGTTTTTAAACAAATATTTTTGAATATAAATTTTGATTATTTTTCATAGTTACATATGAATTTTTGATATTTTGATATTATTTTGATATTACATTCACATATTTTACTAACAATCTGATGAAGTTTAAATTTACATCATAATATTATGTCAAATGTCGAAATACTTAAATAATTTTATTTTATGGAGATATTAATTGTATGTACGTTTACAATACGGCTACATATCAGAAATTAATCATTATTTTATTCATCGCTGATGAAAAATATTATCTTATTAAATCGTTGTACTATAATTTATAGTTTATGAGTTGAATTTTATTTTTGTTTTGATAACAAGACCCAATATAAATGTAGTAGTTAATAATAATTTCATTCATAATTCGGTAAATAATTGGAAGAACGAGCAATAACCACTCTACCGAAATTATTTGTTGCACGTATGACTGAAGCGATTTTGTGAACATTTCGTGGGTGAGGCATTTCAAATCAGCCTCATGGTAAAACAATTTAAATAAAAATGCGCGCCCACACACACACACACACACACACACACACACATGTGGGGTCGCATGGGTTAGAATGTTCATAATATATTGATAACTCAATAAATTTAATTGATATAGTAATAATATTATAATGTATAAGTTCCCAACGGTATGAACAATACAGGACATCGTATCATGTCGTAGTGACAATTGTCAAAATAAGGCTTGGTGGAATGGATCGATAGTCGTTCGAACGTGTCCGACCAGAAAATTACTTTAGAAAAGAGATGCAATGCCCTTACGGTCACTTCTGTTATAGTGATAAAAATATAAAATTGACAATATTTTAACTACCACAATAAAATGTGTTAATAATTGAATTAATCAATATAACAGCGTGGTCGCGTGGACGAGAAAAACTCGGAACAAACTAAATTATTTATTTGTTTCCGGTATTGATGTTATATTGTTATTGCAATTATTGTTGTACATAAATCATTTTGTTTCGTTTTCTTTATCGTTTTTATAATTTTTTTTTTGAAATACATAATTTATAAGTACACTCCCTATTATTATATTTATTTAAGAAATAATAATAAAACTATTACAAAAAAGTGTGACGACATATTGTCATGGCTCACGCAGTTCTAATGTCATTCACCAATAATCGCACGGATCATATAATAAATTATAATGCTGATATAATATAATATTTCATATAGCTCGATCGAAATATATCATGGATGTGAATAATTTTATCATCTATACTATGGTGGTAGACCAATTTTTCTCGAAATGTATACAAGTTACCGTACGGTAAACAATACTTTGAAATACATATGAAAATAACATTACGCACTCTTTAAAGACGTGTTTTATACAATGATCACCGTTTGTTCGGCTTATATAATTATTATAATGTGACGTCACGTAATAACTAAATTGGTGCCATTAAAACGTTATACGGTCCATTATCTGAAATAAGGATCCCAGACGCGTCACCGAAATCATACTTTGAGGATTTTCGGTTTACGAAATATGCGTTTAATTAAAGTTCTCTTTGCATATCAACAATATACATACTAGCTGCGTGTTGTCTAAAACGATATTGTTCTTCTTAGCCGGACGGGCTAACGTTTTAATTGCTTTAGTTCTCAATCATTGCACAGGGTTGTAGTGAAATGATATACGACATTTCAAAATTAATTTTAATAGGGGCTGAGCTTAAAAATATATTTCCTACATAAACTAAAAAAACCTAGGCAACTGCCTATTTACATCCTCGAAAAACGAATACCAGAGTCGTGCATCTGCTGCATGCAGTGAACTCTGAAACGTCAGACGAAAACGTAGAAATTACGAAAATACGCCGCACACTAACAAGTAATAATAATCATCAACATTGTGTAGAAATACCCGAAACTAACGAAATGTTTGTTATTCAATTCTTAATATTCGTTTTAATTTCATATGGCGTGTTCGTTTTTTATTTCATACATTGTGAATAATTGACGCCTAAATCAACCAACCTTACCGGTTTATTAGAACTCGACGCGGTCCTATTAAATATTAAATTTATATTTTGCCAAAAATTAAAATCCTAATTTGATGTATTGTATTAACGTTTAAATGGTTTCGATACTTTTATTGCTATTCCATACCGTTAATTTCTTGAGAATTGTTTTAACACTAATAATTATTGCATTTAAGTATTGTGTACAGTTATTTTTTTTCTTGAACTTATGTTTTGCTATTGGAAGCAATTTTGAAATTAGAATTAATAACTAATCTTTATTATAATCCACATACATATAATAATTGTGTAAATATATTATTGATCGACAGTTTCAAATAAATTATTCATGTATACTTATTCGATTTGGAAAAATAACGTGTTGGCAATTATAAATATAATGGCGGTCATAATAATATATTTTCTAAACGTTAACGATATGGAATATATTAATTATTATTGAAAATTCATTCATTTTGCATCGATAAGATGGGTCTTATTGTGTTTTGATTAGAAACTTAAAAGTAAAAAAAAATAATAATAGGGAATTTATTTTAATTACTATACAATCCGATGTGCCACCGATATTCACGAAGCATTTTGAAAATGCAGTGATGGTAGAATGAGAGTTTTCATTATGTACGTCGTATATAATATAATATTTATATTCAGATAAAAATAAAGTCTAAAAAAATTATGCCTGACGCGCTTTTAGGAATCACACCTTTAAATTAATTACGAAAAAATTTAAAAATTATCATAACGTTGCACGAAAAGTCGGAGGAGCGAGTCATTCAGCGCACCATTGTCGTATAATCCTGTTAAAAAGTTTTTTGGTCGTCCAAAATATAAAACTAATAAACTAGTCGTGGCGGTAAAATATCTGTCTCTGAAAATTACGTGTCATGAAATTATATGGTGGGAATGCAACACTACGTGTTGAAACTTAACTCTTTATGTATAATTAGGACGTCTACAGTTCTCATAGTCTTCATTATATAAATGTATAGTTAATAATATGGTCATTTCGGTGGGATAGTTAATTGTGTTTTACAAACGATGACAGTAAACCTATGGGGATTAGGTTGAGACTGATGGCATAATGAACCTTTGTAATTTTGTTCACGGCCCGTTAAAAGATTACTGCATGTTAATATTTATTTTTTTGTAGGCTACAATTTTAAAAACTTCCTATTATATTTAGTGGTATTGTAAATAATGTTATAATCTTGCATTATGTTAAAACACTATTGCCATAATATTATACAGGATGATTCACAAAGCATGCTCACTCCTTTTTCTACATCGATAATGCAGTTATTCAAAACCCGATTTTTGGAATTTTTGAAATAGGTATATCAACATTTTCAAAAAAAATGTCTACTAATTAATTTATATTAAAAAAGAGGGCGGATTTTTATTTGAAAAACAGAAGTTTATATCTCCACAGGACACTATTTAAGTAGTACAGAAAATCTTAAGAATTGTAAAACGTGCTCTTTAAGTATATTTAAAAATTTTAAAAATTAGAATTCGTATAAATTGGAGGTGAATATCTTTGGTGAATCAATCATCTTGTATATTATTATATTATATTTATTGTACTTAATATTTGAGAAAAATATATGCACGTGGTAGGTACAGGGTTATTTATTTAACATATTAAATTTAATAGTTTTCATATTATTATAATAATAATTTTTTTTTACATACTACGAGAAGTTGATAATCAAGGAAACCAAGATCCCACAGTTCATTTAAAACCCTATAATAGTATTATTATATGTATTATACTATTATGTATTTGATATTATTTCAATTAATCTAATCATTTTGTAATAATATTGAGTATTTGTGTCGGTTTGTTAATATTTTAAGCCGATAAAACCGATATAGGAGTACACTTTATTCGTTCTACCAAAATCAGAGTGAGTGAAAAAAATATTGAACGATCAATGAAAATGATGACTGCAAGAAGATACCTAATTTCATTAAGTTATTTATAAAATAAATAATAAAAATAATATACAATATTTAATCTAATAAACAGTAATTAATATTTCTACATATGACATAAATACATAACGCAGAAAATGTACTCCAAAGTCAACTGTACAATTTCTAAATGTAAATGTTTTTATTATTTAAAAATAACATAATTTAAAGAATATTATTTTGCTGATTGCTTAAGTAACTATTATTGAGATTTATTGGACACTTTGTCGGTATTCGCCGAGTACATTATTTTTAATTCAATTCAAAATTATATTTTGAAGTTTATAAATTCATCATGATACTTATTACTTATACTAGGTAATAATTTATAGCAACAAGATTTTATTTTGATACTGATTTTAACGTGTATACGTGTAAATATGATACTCCAGCATACTTCATTCTGAACGCTAATATATTATAGATATTCGACACATAGTTCCCAGTGTTTTCACTCATGTATTTCATCCAAGCTACAAATCCCCGCAAGACCGTATCATCTAATACTGATAATTTACATACACGTACGCCCACGCACCTATTATAATATAGTCCAAACAGTATGAAACTTATCACACAACGTGTATTACAACTTGGCTAAACAATAATTTCATCTTTTGCCAAAGTTGTACAGTGTAACATTGTAACATATTACGTATACACTTCAAAACGTGTAAAAAGTTTTATTTTTTCAAAAAATCTCATAAATCGACCGGAAATGCGAGCGCGGCGAGTAACGTGGATCACCCTATAACGTACAACAGTTATAGATACGAAAGTGTAACACCGATCGATTGGGAAAGAAAACAAATTCCATAAACACACAAACACAAGCGCGCGCATCATTAGACAAT
Organism: Nasonovia ribisnigri; assembly: GCA_027563435.1. NCBI lineage: Eukaryota > Metazoa > Arthropoda > Insecta > Hemiptera > Aphididae > Nasonovia > Nasonovia ribisnigri. Next base: position 69,570 of record JANEHU010002321.1, on the reverse strand, counting down.
AACGCGATATTTGACACGATATCGGAAAGTACGTTAAAAAAAATGTTATTGTTTTGCGCACAGCAGGGTTCTCTCCACCCATCTATGTAACGGGGATGGCGGAGATGGGGTATAGGGGATTCAAGGTTACAATGGAAACGCTGCAGAAGCGGTTCGCAGGTGGAGAGGTGCAGGCGTGGTGACGGTGGAGGTTTATTGCAAGAAAATGGATGCGGAAATAGAAATTGCGCTGAGTGGTTTTATCGCAGCCGGGAAAAGAGAGACTGACTCTTATTTTATTTTATCTTCTTCTTATTTTTCTTATTTATTTATTGCTATTTTTTAGCCCTACGCGTGCTCTTTGGTCTTTGTAAAACAAAAGTTAAAAACCATATCTGCTCGAGGGCTATATAGTGTTGCCGAAGAAGGTACGCTAAATATATATTGCCACCAGCAGATATTTTTGTTACAATGTAACATTATTTTTGTGACTAAATAATGTTACATTGTTACCCATATATTATTGTTAATTAGTACCTAAAGAATACGACATATTAGTTTTTATCTATAAAAATATATATACAACTCTTTGTAATTATATATTTTTTTCTAATATTATTTTCTATGATGTACGAATTTAGGTATAACTTCAATAAATAATATTTGGATAATATGAAAATTTAAAACTAACTTTATAGGGAATATTAAAAATAATATAAATTAATATGGAGTTAACGTAGATCCAAATGAATTAAGTTAAAGTTAAGTTAGTTAAAACAGTGAACTAGTAAGTTCAGTTAAAATGACATAACTAACTTAATTTTTAACTTATTAACTTGTTAATGGCCAGCCTTAGCAAATAATGGTAAAAATTAGCCTGTGACGGATTCAAATCAGCGCTTGTGGATGAATGTTTGTGCTTTATTTTTGAATATTGTAATAAAAGTGTAGCGAGTAAGTTTATGATAACATTATAATAACTATAATAATCATCGTGAAAATGAAACCTAGAAGTTAGTGTGCCTATTTTGCCTATTAAAGGCGCCGTGTCTTCATGAGGTATTTGTCCACAAAATATATTTAAATATCTTAAAGATAGATTGCATTTACATTATTGTAATGAAATATAAGCATATGAGATGAACAGTTAACTGTCATAACGATCCTTTAAAAAATGCATGTAATTATACCTAATTTTAAAATGTGTTTTATTCTAAAGCATAATTTAAAAAAACGATAATTTTTTTGTTGAATCCTTTTAGAAAATAAAACAAGTTTCTGAAGTTTGTATATTATAATCTTTAATTAAAATATGAGGTATATTATTGTTTATTAACAATGATTTTACACATTCAATTCGTAAAATTATGCTATTCCTATACGAATAATAATATATTAAATATTATTATCGGCTTAGAATTCTACTAGAAATAACGAATAACATAATTATGTTGTTGAAAAGTAACTCGAGACCATAGCTCCATAACTAATACTACTTTTGGAACTAAAAACTTTAATTAACTTAAAACTACAAAGAGTTGTTGAGTTAAATTTTTTTCCAATTATAATAATACGGTTAGGTAAGGAGTCAAACATGTTTTTAGTTCGTTTTATTAACAACATGTGAATGTAAAGGTTTTACGATTTTGAACAGTGCATGATGTATTGTTATATTATATACAACTAAGCTACCTATAAATAAAAATTACCATTGACGATTTTCAGAAAGTAAATATGTTTTTATGTAATAAAGGTTAATGGTATATAAGTAGCATTTATATTTTAATTACGTAATATTTGTTTATTTTTCCATTTTAATTATTCAACCAACCATTTACTCTATATTAATCATGTAATCATGTTATTGTGTTAAAATTCACGATTGTTAAAAATGAACTATTTTTATGTTAATAAACGGGTTATAAATATTTACATTATACACCGACATAATATGTTAATTTTCTGGACTTTGTAATAATTAACTATTATGTTTCTGATGGTGTTATAATATAGAATATTTTTATAACAGCAAATACAACAATAATACATATTGACGATATTTTCAATTAATAATTTTATGTAGTAGTTTGTGTTATTATGTAACTTGGGCAAGTTAGAAAAAATTATAACAACGCAATATTCTCTATTAAATATTAACAATATTAATTTGAACTCGTAATCGATCACTCGAGTATTGTTACAGCAAAAGTTTTGATTTTAACTCTCACAAATTATATATAATATTATTTTTAATTGTGTTTGGCAAATCGTCCAATAGGTTTTTTGTTTTTGTTTTATCTCTTCCCCAAAGCCGGCAAGGTTTTTTTTATCCTAACTTTGTTTTTTTTTATTTTTAACGATTAATGTTTTTGTGCGATTTATTGTCTGTGGTTTTGATTTTTATTATTACAATTATGGTTTACACTATTTTAAAACATTTACCACATTAACAATAGTATACACTTACTTCAGACTGTTTAGTATAGTTATTCCTTATACTGTAAAAAGAATAGTGATCTTAATTTTGAAGATGAGTTATACTTATTTTTTGTTATTAAAATACTACCTATAAATATATATTGTTGTCATATGATAATATTTATTACATATAAGTTTATAATAAATGAATATAAATTTGCTGCAAACATTTGAAGAAATCTGTTTTATAGACAGTGGTACTTGGTTATTACTTATTTACATTACAATTTTAACATTTTAAAACAGTTTTTTAGAAATCATACACCTAATCTATAGGTACTGGCTAGTACACCGTGATTTTCCTAAAATATATTATACGCTGTTTTTACACCCATCGTGAACAAATCTCCTAGTTCAGCTAAAGTTCAAATGTAATCTTTACCTAAGGTAAACATCAACTAGTAAATGTAATGCGTTCCATTTCAGAATTTGAACTTTCGCACCGTTAGTCGCACGCGCACACACACAATATTATCCGCACGCATATAATATACAACTTGAAATAACTTAATATGTTGATACGAACATTAAAGCGGCGAATCACACCCTTTTGCTTTGAGTTAATTTATTCTATGGCCACATAAGAGGATGTGTATTATTTATAACTATCGATCGCACATTTTCGTCAAATTTCCATCTACCATACTTGGCAATTAACAATACAATATACATACATACATAATATGTTATGTATGCATGTCTAGTCTATATACGCAGACGCAAATAAAAACCAGCTAACTCGAAATACATGCATTTTTTTATAATATTTTATATTATATGATATTATTATTATGTACTTACTACTTACCCTCATCCCACTCGACCGTTCGTTTTCACAAACATATCGGAATAATAATATTATTATCGTCGACGCTTGTCATACCTATAAAAGATTTTTGATAAAGAGTTGTTTTCGACGTCAAGGAAATGTATGACATCGACAAAAAAAAAGTTCATGGCATTCGCGCATAATATACACTATATATGGACAATGATATGATTTTTATTCTCTCATTATATTTGGTCGTTACCTATATCATGGAAGACTGCTGTTGTACGAGCAGCTTTCGAATACTGGATTTAATGGCTGCCAAATAAATAAACGCTCCTTTTTTTTATAATGTATTTTTTATTGAATCAAAAAACATTTTCTGTTTCTACCTTTTCCGGATTCAAGTACAAACCCTCGACAACAAAGTACACAATATATATTTCACATAACCTACATTTATTTAAGTATAATATACTATCGATTATCGGTTAAATTAAAACCGTTGGAATTTGCAGTCTGCCGGGATTCCAAAAAGACCTCCGGCGATCCCTGTGCACGGTCACCGCATATATTATTATATTTTTATTACGACTTTCAAGTAATATTATTACTTCAATCGAAAAAATAACCCAAAACTCGTCGGATGTGATATTTGAAGTCATAAGTTAACAGATATGTCGTTATGACCATATTACAAACCACCTTATAATAATTAATAATGATACTATAATAATTATTATTATAGTTACACACTTCCGTGTAGGTATGCATAGTTGAGTATTTACAAAATTATTGGGTCACGACGCAAAATGCGAATAAATAGCTGAATTATATTTTCATATGGTGTTAATAAAATTACTATTATTATTAGCTTGTTTTATTACTATAGTAATTTTGTATCATTATTATCGTTCGTTCTTTAAGTAGCTAGTTTACTATATTAATTTCAACACGTGAAACGCAAAAACTCGTAAATTCGCCAATTACTTTTAATATTTTTGCTAATTACGAAAATTTACGAAGACCACTGACTAGAATAACCATATAATATTATAATATAATAGGTATATAACGTATATTATACAATAACAGACACATACGCCGAATCCTCAATACTAAGTATCTTACCATAAAAAAAAGCAAACACCTTCCGTGTAAACGCAGGCCACGAAACTATGTTACATTATATTATTATATACTTTAGAATTTATAACTAGTTCAGAGTGTGCGTTGTATTATATTACAATAATATTATCATATCATCTATATTTGGATGGCAATATTAACGTAGCATGCTACAAAATGGTATTATTTATTACCACCTTGTCGACACCTCTACACTCGTATCTTATATGTTAAATATTTTGAATACATTTTGTACATCGACATCAGAAAAGTGATCTGCTATCTGCTTCAGATTACGAAATTAAAAATATTGTTTGTGATTTTAAATTAAGAGTTTATAATATTAACCAACAACATTTTTGAACAATTTTATATTTTTTAAAATATACTTCGTGATTACATCGTTAAAATTATAATCCTATGTATGACACATCGAGATCAAACAAGCATGTTTACCAGTATTTTTTTTCAAACGAATGTATTTAAATTCTGGTTTTTCAATGTTTAACTACCTATATAGGTACTAACTTTATAGTTCTTAAGCTTTAAAATCCATTGTACATAATACACTCTGATATCGTTTTAATATTATATTATGTTCAAGTATGAATTACAGAATCACACCATACGGATTCATTGGTTTTGGTGCTTAATACTTATCCTAAAATTCCTAGCGATAAATATCTCCACTGTGGTGATTCTAATCTTCCTGAAAATTGAATTTATAAGTCGTCGTGCTCTTAAACTATTCGGATTCATAAAACGAACTTCCACATACTTTAAATTCTTTGTATCACTAAGAACACTTTATTGTTCTCTAGTTCAGGGGCTTAGTATATGGAAGTGGGACCCCTAAATTCGTCGTTTGACCGGTCTCAACTCCAGCTTCTAAAGAGACTCTTCTTAATGCGCAGTTTTAGACTAGGTTTAATCTGTCCACCTCATGAATACACGATAGTTCAACCTTGTTAAAGCTTCAATCTCTTTCCGACCATAGAGCATCCTTTGTTCATTACTTTCTCAATAGCGTACTAAATAGCCATGTCGATTCACCCGAAATCCCCTTTGAAGATTCTAACTTCTGACTTTCGACACGTTTCATACGAAATTTTGCCTCTTTCTTCCTTCTAGTTTTTACTTTTGAGTTCTTGTATAATCGCTTTAGAGTGTAGACCTATATTTAGATTACCGCAAGCTACTAAGCCGCTAAGGAATCGCATACTGATTTTATATTGAAAGAATTTCATTTGATAATAATTTATGTACATTAATTATTTTTATTGCCATGTACCTATTATTTTTCTATGTTAATCATTATTTTTGAACTATATTAAACTGTTTATTATCCATATCAATTGGTTTCATGCCCTGGTAAATAAATACATTTTATATTACGTTGAATATATATTATAATGTAAATACTAACATTTCGTTAGAAAAATTCTATTATTTTTTTTTTTACTTCATTTATCTAACTCAGAGTTACGTCGGTCTGGATGATAACCTTGTTTTTTTTTATCCAGTTCGTGACAATCGAACATCCATGTACGATATTATGATGTAATGGGTATTTGAAAGGGGTAAATGAGCAACAACAATGACTAGGGATGGTGTGTTCGGGCGTTGGTTGTATGTTTGTGTGGGGAGGAGAAACTTCACGTTTGTGTAAATAATGGAGTTCGCATGGAGAGAGATAAAGTGTGCGTGAGCGAGAGAAGAGGCCTTTATATGAAATAAATGTTACAAATTACCTCGTGCTGGTGCAGCTGCTGACGATGTCGCTCACAGCTATGATTTCTTCCAATAAAAACTAGAGAAACACTACACGGTTTCACAGTATTTTTGTATTAAGATGACGCCATTAACATATTCTCGAACACCTACGGATTGTATCGTTATAATTATTTTATTTACCTAATTAAGACTAAAAATGTGTAATTTCCTAAACATAGTTTTCAAACTCAGTCATTTTTTATTTTCCATGCACCACATGGAGCAGGACATTGGACGTGTTATTAACGCACTAAGAAAAACCCCAATCATAAACTAGGTTGTATGGAAATGAATAGAATACAGTATTATAAAACATCGTGACGGTCATAATTTCAAGCCATTTAATATAGGGTTGGGAAAGATTTGGAGATATGATGATTTTAATAGCAACAATACATTTTTAAAAATATTTTACATTTAAAAATTAATTGTTAAAACTGCTCTAAAACTTGAAAAAAAATTTAAAACGTTAATAAATTTTCTAAACGTAAATTGTTGCCAAGTTTGTATGAAAATGCAAAATATAAATTACATCAAAATAATCAGTATCGCCACATATTTTTTAATTTTTTTTTTTACATATTTTACTAATGGTGTACCATTTTATTTGACCAGAAAAATATTACATTGCATCACAATTCCAACCATGATTTATTAAACCTTGATAAATATATTCAATATAAATATCCAAATTTTCAATGTTGATATACAATAATAAAAAATAATTGTTTTGAATTATAAAAAAATCAGCGTAGACCTATACCAGCACACAGGTGATTATGGTATCGATATACTAAAACCATCGCCACATAATATACATATCTACTATCAAGAACAATAGTTATTTAATATCAGACAAGGGATGGATGTATTTCAAAGATTTTTCAATACACTTTAAATTTTTGATATGTACCCAACACTGATTATACCGAGATTGATTTGTATACCAATGTAACAATATTATAGTAACGAGATGGATAATTGTTTATTTCAAACGATAAAATATGTATACATTAATATGTATAATGTGGTATGCAACGTTTTAATCGATATAGAGACGTGCTTATTTTTTAGGGTTTAAGGCTTCGACGACTGATGTTATTAACCTGTAAGGTTGGTAGGGTTAGGTAGGTTGGTGCGGTCGGTTAGGAACATGTTAGTGTGGCAAGGATTTGTTGCTAAATATCCCGGGTGGTCACCCATCCGGGAGTTAGCAACACCGGTCGATACGTTCACTCATATCCCGCAGTTGAGTGTACCTACGCACAGCGCCATACCAAGGCATACGTGCGTATTGCATTATAATATTATTGTATTTATAGATGCTAGTAAGGATTCGGTAGAGGCCGTTCATTTTATCTAATTAATTTATTTCACCTTACGCCCGAAATCCTCGAACTGATTGACACGTGACAGCATTCGTATTGGAAAATCGATAATATGTCATTGATTGAAATGTTAAGTAGTGCAATGTCAAAATACGTCTTTTTGTTTCGGGGTTTGGACACAAAAAACGATTAGTGCATCCGAATACCTGCCAGTAAGTTTTTATACGACATAAGTGTATTAGACAGACCACAATTACTGGCTAAATGCCGAATTCTGTAGCGGGTAAAATAAAGCTATATATAAAATAAACTATTTGCTGCCAAATATGTGTGTGTGGCTAGTTCATGCATGGAAAATTTAATATTATAAGTAGATTAACTCTGCTGACCGCAAACTTGAACGGTATATTATATTATAATACATAGACATACCTAACAATAAAAATAATTACGATTTACACCTACGCAATACTGTCCAGTAGGAAATCAAATCAGTTATTAGTGGAAACATTAAAAAAAAATATAAGTCGACACCAGAATTATGTTAGCCTACAGAGCGAATGGTTATATGGTATTGAATTTAAAAGTTACTATAAATAATTGCATTGAAAAAATGATTCTAAGTGGAGCTTATGACTCTAACCACTGTAGAATACGTAGGCTTTAATTTGTTCAAAAGTCTTGTGTGGTTTTCATTACGTTCACATACTAGAGACTGAGAAAACCTAAAAATGAATGGTTCGAAGTAATAAGTATTGACTTTGTTTTGTGTCGAAGTGATACGCATGGCTTCACAAAACTTTTGGAGCGCTTTTTCCTACAGAAAGATTGTGCGATATGCGCAGAGATAGATGAAAACTTTACTATCATAAAACATAATAGTATTGTAAAATCATCGATATATAATCATACCTATCTAAAATATCTTATACGGATACAATAAAGTATTAAATATTTTATACTTGCTGTCAAAATTATGATTATTATCAGTAATATATCGAATAATTAAATTTAAAAAAAAAATGTTATTTTATATTTCTAATACCATTTTAAAATAAATTTCAACGAAAATTGACAGCAGTATCGTGGGTTGTTACTTGTTATAGTGATGATTCGTGAACAAGACACGTGTATAATATATCTAAATAATATATATATATAAGCCAAATACCACTCGCTCCCTCACTACATTCTTTGCTACATCACAAAAACTACAAAACGTTCGAACTTGAAATTTAGAATAGTGATTTCTCTAATGATCTATACGTGCAAGCTAATCGTCTCGAATAATAAGTAATCATATATTAAAAACAAATGTATGTGTGTAGCTTATACACTCAAAAACTACTCAATTGAATTAGATAATGTTTTTGGGGATATCAGAAAAGCTTCGAGAGTAATTAATTTAAACCTAAGATACCAAGTTCTAAATCGCGTTTGCCCATCTAGGTAGAATTTTTGCATAAAGTTAGGTACACTGACGCCAATTTGTCGGTGAACTGAGGTAAATACTAAAACTGAGATGCACCTATAGCGTATTTAATAAATAGGATTTTTCACAAAAAAAAATGACACACGGGCGAAGCCGGGATATTCAGCTAGGATATTTATATTATTCAGTAAAATATATATTCATTGTAATATAATTTATGTTTATTTTAAGGTCGATATTCAATGTGAGAAATCAACGAATTCACGTGTTTGTGCCACGAACATTTTACCAGTGAACATTTATATTCAATTCGCTGTTAAGTATACAATTTGCCCAGTTAATGATAATATCATACAATTCATAATAATATTATATCACTTCATCGTGACGCAATGTTTGCTGTATTAATATAAATGAGTACGCAATTGTGCACATTGTTATATAATATATATTAAAATACGGTCTATATCTCGGCAGACATCATATATTATTATTTATAACACACCCACTATGTGCTACGGTATAATATATATTTTCTGACTAGTGCTCCAGTTTGCGAAATTATATATTATCACGTAGGTGTTTACTTTTGTTCCTGTTTAAACTGTATGATTATTGAATCAAATTAAATGGATATAGTTGTTTTTATATAAATTCTTTCAGGTGAAACATAACACGGTGAAATCTATTTGATTTACAATGATGTTCTTTTCTTCTTCGCATCTTCTTCCTATTTTGTATTTTTTTCTTTTTCAACATGTAATCATTTTTTCCCTTATAACTATAGCGCTCCCAAAGTTTCGTAACTTTTGGCATCAGATATTTCACAAATTTTTAATATCTTAGAGACTTGTAGTTTTTAATGATAATTAATTTTGGTATTTTATAGCCATAATACAATTTTAATAATGTTTGAACATTTCCATTAGGCTATATTATAAGGTATAGTTATATAATATTATAGAAGTATAAAAGTAAAAGAGAAAATGTTTGTTGTGTTTTTTTATTTCTCATTGCAATAATATTTTTATTTCATGCACAAGTATAATAACATTAGGTTGGTATTTACATCATTACGTACAACAAAGCACTATTTTCTTTGTGAAAACGAATTCGGTTGGTATGTTATATAATGTGCTTTTAGATTTACATATTTTATAATATTTTGACTTATAGTTACGTTATTATGTAGTTGGGGCACAAAGGTAGTATGTATAGTTTTTTATGTGGTACGTAACCTTATTTTGACGATTACTTGGTAAGCAATAACATTAATATACCTATATCAAATTGATCAGCTCTACCATTGTTCCACATGATTACATGAACACATTTTTAAATTAGTATACTACATTTATTACGCACTTTTGTTGAACGTAATTTTTTCCGTTTTTACAACGCCATATACAAAAAAAAAATAACATACACTTTTACGATAAGAACATAAAAAATGTATGCACTTTGATATGATGATTGCAATAGTAAAATTCTAGACTATGAAATTTGAATGAACAAAAAAATTATAAATATTTTACGGAACTTATTCAATTATTAATGCGTCTTTCTTCTGTGCTGAATATGACGATAAAAGTTAAGGAGCATAATGTAAGAATACCACTGATATTTGTGGATTAAAATTTCAACGCTTTTCACAAAAACAATAAAATCTAGAATTTATTATTCAGGTAGGGTTGTGTTAACTCTGTACATTTCCACATAGGTATATTATTACCCGTAGGGCGTAGATATATTTAGATAAAATTTTTGTTTTTCAATGATTGCAGATACTTAATATAGCAACATTACATTTTGATTTATACATATAATAAATGTACGCGATTATTATCGTTATTATTATTATCAGTGTAGGTCTGGCTAATGATTGGGCCCCCAGCAAACTAATCTTAAATTGGCACTTTTAAAAATAGATGTTATTTTAACTAAGTAATTTTATTTTCTGCGAGAAGTTAATATCATAAATTCATAAGTATAACAATACTAGAATTCAATCTTATAAACACGATATTATAATTATTAGATATAATTTCTTTGTGTTGATTTTTTAAAGTTACTTTTTAAAGATTAAATAGCTACAAAATAAAAATAAATATACAATATGTTTATTCATTGGAAAGTCAGTAACTCTAATTCGATATATAATGCAAATATTCTAGTACAGTTTTTTTTATATGTATTATAATATGACTAATAGCCGCCCTTTTACCAAGGTCTATTGATTTTAAAATGATGTGTTTGTCAGCAACATTTAAGTAAAAAGGTAGTAAAAAGGCTCCAATTTTCGAGATCATTATTTCTTCTGATAGAAAAGTGAATATAGTTGGTACTTTCGGGAAGTAAAATTTAAAAATTCCAAGAAGTTTTAGAAAATGTCTATAAAAAAGTGGTAATTTTTACTCGAAACCAATTTATGAAAAAATTTATATTATTTTTTTGGTGTAAGTAATTTAGAAATACCGTCCCGGAACCGGGTCCACCCGTGAGCCGGGTGAACCGGACGATAAATTGAGGCTGTAGATCGAGGTGCGTATACCCAAGACAGTGACCGGAGATGGTGACATCCGAGTCGATGATCGCGGAGGAACTAACGGAAGTGATGGTGAAACCGAAGGGTGGTAAAAAGCGTGGCAGATCCAAGAAGCGTGGCAGTTGCAGTGGATTATATAAATTCAATAGTATCAAATTTTGTAATAAAAACACAATACGTAAGTTATAAGTATATATCATATACGCATCCAGCTAGTACCTATTATGAATTAAGGGTGTTAACACATATTATATAGATATAACAATGTTGAAGAACCGAGGGAAAATTTAAGACTGTTAATTTTGTTACAAAATTTCAGCGTACTATTTTTTTTTTTTTGACTGACTTGAACAACCTCAACTGGCGAGGTATCACTAGTGATATGCTGACCGGAACTCTTGAATCCTTGTCTTGGAACTGCCACGGCCACGCTTCATATCCTTCAGTTTCACCGTCACCTCAAAAAGTTCCTCTTGCAGTCGCCATCTCCGAGTCCGGCGAGCACTTCGATCTGCACCCAAACTTTCTATAGCCCGAACCTCCCGGCCGAGCGCCTACCTTCAGAACGAAAACGTGCCGGTTCCACGGACTCATGCAGCTGTATTTCCGTGACGGTGGTTCTTCGTCAACAGCTGATTTCGAGATTATTGTCTTCTCGCTGATCCTGATCATGTGGATGCTGCTGGAGCATGTCATATTTATCGCCGTTGAGCACCATATCCTCTTGCTTCGTTTACAGAACCACCGGCTGACTGAAGTCAGGCCGTACGTTGTAGTGCACTGGGCCGTCATCGCGGCCCGACGAGGAGAATCTGCAGGTCAGGTCGCCGCCTGGCGTCCTGGTCCAACAGTCCACCCCAAATCCTCTTATGGTCTTTCGTGTAATACCTATGTCTGTAAAGCCGGAATGGACGTTTCATGATTTTGCACCAGTGTTTCTGCTCACAGATGTGTCGAAATTTTCCGGTTTCCTGCAGTGATTGTTGGCTAAAAGCTGTATCAAACAAGACTGTCATTCATCTGCTTGAGAGCTCTCGTCTCATAACCGACATTTTTCCTATCCAATATATTTTATTTAATCGCTTATTATTTTCGTATTATAAAAGCTAAACAATGTACATGTTTTAGATTACCTAATAATATATATGGAATAATACTGATTACATAATTTTTTTTTTGTTCATAACTTGTGGATGTACGTTTCATAAGAGTTTAACACCATCATATGTACTTATCTCTTGATCAATGATAACGGGAGTTGGGCAATGTCATGTCATAATAATTAAAACGTAGGATCGAAATTTAGGAAATTTAGTAAATAAGTAAATTTATTTTAAACTTTTGTTACTATTGAATATAATATAAGATAATTGTTGAGTGTAAATTACACGTATTTGGGGAAGTTGTGACCGACGGTTGTGTTATATCATGGAACTACACATTAAGTGTCACAATAATAATTATTGTGATTTAAAAAAGGAAACCGATATAAATTAGGTATGCTCATATATAGGGTTTATAATAATATAAAAGAATAAAATATTGAAATCATAAAACAAATATACAATAGTACACATAATTTTGCCGACAGCCGCCCAAGAAACCACGGTGGAATATGCAAACAGTCTTGTATTCGAGATGACGGAAATTGTTGTACAAATATGAAAATATGCAAACGAGACCACAACACGCACGACCTGTATCGCTTATACCCTCGGGGTGTGTCACATAACCAACAAATATATATGTATCAATAAAATGTTTGTAATTTGGTGACTGTAAGAATATCAAATTGTGTGGTGCGTTACACCGATTATTTTTACATGTAAATAATAAACGTACGTATTCTGTGACGTCATCATAAAAGGTACCCGACGGTGAATCAACCATTGGTGGGACAAAAACAGTTTGGGCGGAGCACAATCATGGGCTGTATAGCGTTTTATCGTATAATTGTACATATTGTTAATTATGATCCATATATTATCTCCTTTAATGTGCATATCATATCAACACCATTGCAATACCAGCATCTAATACCATTGATTATGTATAATGGAATACAAACTAGTGTTGGAAAGAATATCACTTTATTTAATATTTGTGACGAAATCAACTAATAAAATATGCAATATGCATAGTGACTGTACATGCTTCAACTCACAGGTTACGAAGTAAGCGATACACGTGCAAAGGATATAATGTGTTGTACGAAGAACTGACAAAAACTTAGAGCAATACATAAAAAAATAAATAGATTATATCTTTCTTAACCTCCAATGTCATGGTAATTAGTAGCTTCGCTCCAGGGATATTCAAGAGACAACATTCAAATCACCAGATGGTAAGACAAGGGACCAAATTCATCTCGTGTTACCGTGTTAATATAGAATGGAGATTAGGAGCAGAGTTGTCAACGGAAGAACCTACAGAGTAGCAGATTGTGACACGGATCACTTCTTAGTGTTCTCTGTGAGATCATTTAATATGAGACGAAATTTAAAGAAAAATCCAAAACGAAAAAGAAAGCAAATATTAATATTGAAACTCTGAAAGACAATAATAAAGTAAGAAATCTCTACGAGGAAACACTGAATAATAAAATCAATATATATTATATAGTATAATATATAAATGACGTAGACACGGACTGAAAAGCTGCGTTCAAGGACGCAGATGAAAATGTAGCCTAACAGTGCATATGAACGGATTGGCATAATGAATCTATTATCGATCCAAAAATATTGCCTTCAAGACGTATACTTAAAAATTCTAAGAGCCAAAGTTTTAATAAATAATTATAACGCATCATTGAAGGGTGAAATAATGAAGAGTAAGCATGATTGGTGAATCGCTGTCGTATAATAATATATATAATATACGTGTAGTGTGCACTGGTCATCAATTAATAATCTTAATAGCCACGTAGTCATACACCAGGGTGAATAAATACACTAGTATACAACAGTTATAATATTATTATGATCATATTGTATTATATCATGGATAACGTACAAATGCATACATTATATTTAAAGTTTTTATTTTATACAATCCATACTCATAATATAGGTATATATTATACACTATCTATCTGTGTGTATATTAAAATATTATGCTATCAATCATAATTAATAATTTTTAAACCATGATTAATTTATTTTTATTTATCTTAGTTTTGAAATCAAACCATCGTTTGGACTTTATTTGACATAATAATATGTATTATTATTAGATACTCGTATTAAATGGTTTACTGTGTAAAAATATTTAAATATAATGGATACCTTTTGTGATTGCTGATTACGTAATTAGATTAGAACATTTAATTAGTTTAATGTAGGTACATATGTAGTTGTTACGTTTATATATTATGGTTCCCAAGTTTGGTAGGAACCGCGGAATCATAATGTTTTTGTTCTTGGCCAAAAAGGGTCATGCCTTAAGTTTTTTGATATTTTTTGGATCTGAAAATAGTAATGACGACAAACTTAGAAATGTATAAAATATTAAAATTAAGCATCATATATTATGTGAGAATTCAAGTATTAAAAAAAAAAACAATGCAATAAATTACTATTCAATAACTGCATAACCAGTCGTGGTGATGCTAGCATCATATATTATATTTATATATATATATATATATCACTGAAACAAAATATTACTCTCGTACGTAGGACACTTTTATTATGTAGGTACCAATGGCCACTATTTATTACCCAAAAAGCCAGATAATCTAATATAGTGAGAACAATAGTAATAAAAATAATACTATCGATTTTTCTCGAGGTACCGAATGGAAGAGCCGTTTTGAGAGATGTGTCGGAGACTGTGGCTCAATATAATATACCATAGTTTGGAGAAAGTCTAGACTCTGAGAGTTTGAATTATTATTATTATTATTATTATATTATAATAATTTACTTGTGTATACATAATATACATATTAATAACGACGCGGCGCGTATAACCGCGACAGCGAGTCTGCAAAGATATTATCGGCGAGGGGGAAGGGGGCTAGAGCAGGAAAAGAGAAAAAGACTCGTCGACAGATGGGTGTTAAATGGAGCGTGTTACCACGGGCATATTAGTATATTTTATCATAATTGAAATTGATGAGTCTCCTCTATCTCAACGGAATCGCGACCAGAAATTTTACAACCTATCATATTTTTGGAAACAATTTCCTTTCTGTTATTATTTTTTCACCTCTTGTAATGCAGTAGACATTATAATATACCATCGCGTAATAATAATAATAATAATATTCTTCTGTTGTATAATTACGAGAACGTGGCGGTGGCCGAGGGTGAACGCGAGAGACTGGCTAGAGATATTATTGTTATTACTTATTATTACTTGGTAACCTACTCGGTTATACAAAAGTGAAACATTAAATAACGTTAAATAATGTTATTCGAACGGAAACAAATATTATTATTACTATACCGAACTACCTGCCTACGCGTGGCATTCATTATCCTCATAATAAATACAGGGGAAAAAACGATAATAGTTTTTTTTTTTTTTTTTGCCACGTTATGAAATTCGCGTTTATTCCTTTTATTATTATTATTATTATCATCATCATCGTTATTTATATTCACTGAAAACGACCGAACCGTTGCGGCTCGATAATGATTGTATATTTATATAATATACATAACAAGCCACACATCAGAATATTATTTACATATTAGGTGATGCAAATAGCCGGTTGCGGTGTACCTACACGATAATACAAAGAATTTTTATCTGTAGAAAACGATAATATTGTTTGAATATTATTTCAACTGGTTTTAATATAATATTTAACTTTATTCTCTACCGCCCTTACCAAAAATATTAACCCTTATCAATGGCCTTATCACTTAGCGTTTGGGGAAACCGAGAAACCGAGTTCACTCCCGGCAGTTTTTATCATATTTTTTTTTTTTAACTTGAGTAGCCTCCAGGGTTATTCGGAGGAAATTCAAATATTGTGTGTTTAATTTACTGCGGGTTTCTAAAATATAATTTACGAGTGTACTTTTTCGTATAGATAAACATAATAATAATAGATAGATGACGTTTGAAATAATAAATATCTTTAATAAGTTTGAAAATATGCTAAACAGGCTTTAAAACAAATTGTTCATTAATATAATATTGTATAGACGTACCTATAGTTAATTAACATTGATACTAATCTGATGAAAAAAAAATATATATACATGAATACATGATATAATATTATATTATCTGTCAATATATTATACATCGTTATAATATGTATTGTAATAAATCAGACTAAAATGAAAAAAATTGGTTAAGGAAGAAAATACATTTTATTACAGACTGGCTACTGTAACGTTATATTATCTTCGTGTACCTGCATTCATATTATTATATAGGTGATTTTCTTTATGACAAATATAATGGAAAACAACTAAAGAGATAATAATTAATAAACGGTGTGAAAATTATGGTTTTTATTCTGGTTGGAGCTGGAGAGGTGTTAATAGCAGTCAGCGGGTGTGTACTACACAAGGACGTACTATCCTTACTCTCCTCGAACCTGTCCATTATGGCTATTTAAAGATATCTAAACGCACTATATTGTTATAATAATCTTAAAGGACAGTATTGTAGGTCACCGATTCCTAATATTCGACAATTAAAGTTTTGGGTACGGTAAATTATATTTTATAATTCTGTCTAATTTTATTTTTTACCATGGAGAAATTTATTCAACAGTTTAAAATATCTTCAATTATTATTGATTTTTTAGCACGTCAATGTAGTTAATAAGTAATATTATAGTTGTCACACAATATTGTATAAAATACATGGTGCATCTATATCAAGTACTCACATTACTTCTTGTTATTTCTACCAATTTGCAGAACGCGTACACTAAACATTATAAAGAAATAAAGTTATAACGAACTTTCAAACTTTTTGAATAATTCGGTACATTAAAAGGGACACTTTTTTATTACACTTAGTATTTAAGTCACTACAACTAAATAATAATATGAACAACTAAAAAACCATTAAATCGGAATTAGGAATATGAATTAATTAATAATATGAATTTTATATAATTTATAATGAAATCTAAACTTTTTAAGGCGATTATTATTTGTATTAACAATACAGATGCTAAAATATTTAAAGACAAATAAAATGTCGTATTAATAATCCCACTTATCATGGAAATGTCCAGAGTGTATCCCTTTTTTTTTTTAAATTTATTACTTTTTTGTATGACGTTTGGTCTGAGTGCGGCCGTAGTCTTATTGACATATTATCAGCCAAAACTTTTAAGATACAGAACCGTAGATCTACTATTATAGTGCAATTAATGTAAAATTATGTACGTAATTTTTACAGCAACGAATTATGGTGGGGAAACCTCATTTTATTATAACTTTGATAATAACTGAGCACGACTATAGTGACTACGATTCATTTACGGTGAATATAAGTGTGAACAGTGAACTGATTCGTGAATTTTTGCAATTTTATTATAAACGAGTAATTACTGGTGTTTTTAGTTTTAAAAATTTTTAAATAATGTTTAATTTAGTTAATAGATAGGTACAAATAATAATAATAATAATAATGTGAAAATTAGTACACTTGCCCAAACTAAAAATGTGTAAAAATGTATATACCTATGTCTGAAGTATAAAATAAATAATAATAACTAAATATTTTTTGGGGGCAGGCTAGTTACATTTTTGTTGCGCACCCAGTTTAACTTCCATTTACTCGGACGCATTCAGACTACATCAAAAATATGATCTTATATATTCTTTGGACGCACTATCGGATGATACCTTATTCCGGATGCACTCGGGACATTAAATAAGGGTTATTTCACGACGCACTCGGGAAACTCCCTCGCTTATTCCGCCTCTTCGGTCGGTGCGATAAGAAATTCACCAAATTATAAATAGAGAGAATACATGGCAGTAAACACAAAAGTCAACAATATTATCGTTTTTATCATTATTTGAGATAATAATGAATAATTATAATTATAATTATGAATAATATTAATATTATTATATCCTATTGTACTTATTTCCGTTAAACTATATTTTAGTTTATCTTATTTTATTTTATCAAGTTTAAATTGTAACCTTAAATGTTATACTTTTGATTTTTATTACAGTTGTATGCGGTTGACACGAATAAAAAAAAACGAATAATAATAATTTAATATTGTGCTGACGCGAGTTTTTTGTTATTATATTTATACAAAGTTATAATAATTTCAATATTTTACACAACCACACTTATATAACATTGTGTATTCTGTATAATTATTCGGGAGGCGGTGTTCATCTAGATTCGTGGTGTGTAAACTCGATGAGGTTTTAAATCTAAGTACGCCAATAGGCAATACTGGTACGATATTATAAATTCGCTTGCTCGGGTGGTGGATGACTGTACGTGAACAGTTCGATGCGGTGACGGAGTGTCATGCCATTTATCGATAAATTATTGTGAATTTCATTCGGACGACTCCAATATTATTGTACAATATTATATCTGCAACCGTAGCTGTAGTACTACCTGTGCGATGGTTTTCGTTTTGGCTAGTCCGACCCACAATAATATTGTTATGAGCGAAATATCGCGTAACCTTCGGTCCACAGCACGTACGATCGGTTTACATAAATAAATATTATATAGGTACATTTTATGCGGTAAAACGAAAAGATTATTCGGACAAACGACCGGTGCAGTTTATCGTATTCGCTCGTACGCGCCTCTTCGAGTTTTGCATTTGACCGCACGGGTTTCTGTTCGATACCGAACTGACATTTGATTAAACAAAAAAAAACCAAAATAGCCAATACTTTTTATCTTTTTCTCTTACAGCCATAGCAATATGGCATGTATAGCTACTGTGGAGTTTTTACTATTTACATTTGTTTGTTATAGTGTAATAGACGCATAGTACATCGTGTGTACAGTGTACAACAGCTACCTGTGTCCACGATTGTGCAACCCTTATAATTACACAATTCCCAATATTATGGGTACACGGTATTGAGTACGAAATATAGGACCATGGTTCATATTGTTATCAACACGATGTTGATTTTATGTTTACAGATGAATAATAATGTTATACGAACTATTTATTACCTATAGATTACGATTATTAGTACCTAGTATAAGTACCTACCGCTTGCATAATATTCTAGTAACTATATTATAACTTATAAGTATGTATGTTTTTGGCAATTATCTATATTGATTTCAAATACTTCTTAATTTTATTTGTGTTCCCATTTTCTCTATTGCTTTTTTCAATAACTTGACAACAATTTTTAAAAATAATTTGAATTTACACATTTAAATATAACATGCTATAAATGTCTGTGAGAAGAAAGAAGCAATTAAAATCAAGTAGGAATGATAACAACTCTGGTAGTATACAGTTAACCTCCCTGAATTCAAAATAATTTAAAACTAATATTTGTAAACCAACTTCATTTTAATTGAATAATTGATTATTTAAATCGATTTTATTAAAACAGTTATTAACTATAAAATAATTAAAAAACAAAAACATTAAGTAATTGTTATTTAAAATTAAACATGTAATTACAATTATCGCCAACGGAACTTTATATTATATACATTTTTAATTTGAAAGGAATGACGTTAACTGAAATGATTTGTTTGAATTTATTTATCTCTGAAAGATTCTTTTAATTTTCCACTACAGATGCTGAATGCGCGGTATTTTATTTTATTACAATCAAATACTTTCTTACCAGTTACCACTGTTGTCAACGGTATTGAGGTAAAAGTGTTTTGCAGTTAAAATAATGCCCGACATTTCAAAATGTATCAATATAATGATACTATAACAATGTTCAAAAAATTTGAAACTCATTACATAAATAATTTCAGAAACACCAAAACATTGTCATTATTAAAAACTAATATTATCCACTCTAAGTAGGTAATAATAATGTTTAAACAAGTTACGACGTTCTGTCTATATAAACGCATTATATATATATATATATATATAACGCACTCCGTTAAAAGTATACCATCATTTGTGTGTGGCACCTCCCATGTACAGTTTTAATGTAATTATTGAATTAATCTCACCTATAATAACATCATATCTATTATAAAAGTAGGATAGGTGCTCATTCTCCTGTCGACGATAATTATATAATAGGCGATTAGCATATTATCCATTATTCTCTATTGGTTTTGTGATCATCACGGTAAAACGCACACGGAACACCACACAACCGTGTACAGTCGAAAATTTTCAATTGCATTTACAATAATAATTACTGTACAAACTAAAGAATAATTAAAAATCTAGAAATATAGTTATTTAAGAACATCTGTAATAATTGCAACCATACATTATAGTAACACGCGTATAATATAATATCATAAAATAAAATAAAAGTTAGGTCACCCAGATATAAACAAAATATGAATGCACGGGAGCCATGTGCATTATATAAAATTATTTAAACTCGGCTACCTCGGGACTTGCATCGGCGGGCATGCAGGGTCACGTACGTTACGTGACACTATGTTAAAATGTGTGTTTATGTTATACACACAGATACACTGTATACAGCATACAACATATAAAGTGTGTAATACTGTAATAGTGTAATGTATATATAGAGGTATATCAGGATTTACAAATTAATGTTTTCGGAGGATATTTTTATAGGAAATCGGTGAGTTTTTTAGTCCATCAAAAATTAATGTATGAAAACCTCATTTAATTTACCATCGAAAATATAATTAAAATAATTAATTTTTTATTTGCGTGCCAGATAAAGTTTGTCCACGGGCCGCCGTTTTGTAACCCAGGGTATATACTTAATACAAGGTGATACATTTAAGTGTCTACACTACACTTATAACTTCGAAAAGTTTAACTTATTTAATATATAATTTTACATAATTTTAATTTTATATAACAAAGCAGGGTATTTATTGAAGTATTTGTAGAACTGAATTACGAATGAGCTGTGAATTATCCAGAGCGCCCAGAGCAGCATAAGTCTTTGAAGTTTAGATTATAGCGGAGTATAAGTAGGTAGGAGTAAGTATGTCCCAACATTTTATTCCACAACTCCACTCATATAAAATTTATCAAGTTATACATAATAAACTTTATTTAAAAAAAAAAGATAACGATACAAAAATTGTATGAAACATTATTTTTTCTCATAAACATTGATTTTTAATGTCATAAAATAGTTAAAAATTAGCTTACACTTTTCGAAATAATAAGTATAATATATACATTTAAATGGATCACTCTGTACTTGTTATATAAATATACAGAAATAACTGATAGATATAATCAAACTAGGTACACGTACGTAAAAACTTTTATTATCATCGATTCTTTTAGTTAATATATTATATGATTATTACACATTTAGTCAATTACATTAATTTTCAGCTATATTTTCTGTTAAACCCTGTTTGTTTGTGTGTGTGTGTGTGTGGGGGGGGGGGCGTATATACGAGTTCGTAGAGCTGTGAGGATGTCGTCGTTTCGAGCGCGCAGTCGAAAAGTATACCAAAACTTGCCGGTCTCGAAAAGTTTGTTATTATCATTGTACCAGGTTTCATTAGTGTTTGGCGGTCGTCGTCATCGCTGGAGGAGGAAGAGGAGGAGTAAGTGGTGTTGGAGAAAGGGTGGAAAAACTGTTGGGATTGTACGGCGTGGGCATGGACCGCCTGAACTCTGCTCCGGGTTCCCAGAAATATACGACGTAATAGCCCGGTCGAATGTAATTCGAGAGCCACGTCCTTTATTGCCGTCATCATTGTCACGTTTGTCGACTTAAGTTTTTCATACACACACACACACACACACACACACACACACACACACACACACACACACACACACACACACACACACACACACACACACTCATCAGTCCTCGTGCAGAAGGGCGGGAAAAATTACAAAGTTTCGGTCAGGAGTAGAAGCAGCAGCTACTAGTGTCGTATTGTAGTAGAGTAATCTTTTGCCGTCAAAAACCACTTTGGTGAGGTTTTTTTTTTGTTTTATTTATTTTCCTTATTTCCTCCTCCCTCTCCCCCCACGCTCTCCCGATGACCCTCGAAGTGTGCCATAATGTTATATATGTATCGGTACAGTCGTACTCATATTGTTGACGGAACGAAAACTTTCCGCCGCTCCGTCCTTCTGGCCGATCGACCATTTATTTACACACCGTGTTCAGTTACACTTACATTTGTAAATTATTTTATTCGTAAAAAATTTAAAAACTATGTATTGTTCTTTTTGAGGAACTCCGTCCGGTCCGCTCCTCTGCAGTTTATTTTAAATAGTAGCGTATCTCAAAAGGTGAAGGGTAAAAACATTTAACGAAACGTCTGATTAGCGGTTTTTTTTTTTATTTGGAACGTCCCTATGCAGCACACATAAATTGTGTTAGGTATGTTAATAATGTTATGTACCTATAAAATTAACATCGGAACCATAATTCAACAACGTTTGTAACATTAAACTCGTGTCTGGTAAATTTTTATTCACTTATTATCGCTACAACAACATCGCATTATGCAGGACACGCCTCCATTCGGGTGTACCGTGCAGACTATACGTTGCATTGCTTTAAAATGAAAATCTTCAATGTCATTTTTCAAGCATCTGTAACAGAATTATGATAATATAAATAATTTATCTTTGTTGTTATAAAAAAAAATCACTTTTGATAATATTCGTTCATATACAAATGAATCATAATTTAGACGATGCAACGTATTACAGTATAATATTCTGTAGCACACAACAGACAATTTTACAAAAGTTATGCAACAATTCAATGCTCTTAGCCTCTACAAAATATCTTCATTCAAATCATTAAAAATGTATTTATTATTCATGTCTAGTCAACGTCTGGTAATACACTCTTATTCTAAATAATTCTTCATATTTCACTCTTTCATATTATGAAATAATTATCATTTGAAGCCATTATTCATTAATCATTAATAGAGATCTAAATCAAATATAAATATTATAATATTTAACACACCTTTATAACTTAATCTACAACTGTGGCCACGGAGCCAAATATTTTTTAATTAATTCAAAAACACATAAACATTTTTATATTATAATTCAATGTATATTTTTGAAGTTTGCAGGTAAATAATAATTTCAATTTATTGAAACATAGAAAAAAATATATACCCTATAGTTAAATACGATATACTTTTTTGAGGAAGTTTGATTTTGATTTTATTTTTATTGAACTTAAGCCCGGCGGCTATTAGCTGTTGTAGGGTTGTGGGTCTGTACGTAAGTAGCTTAATATCGTATTGTAATAGCCTATCACTATACCACGTTTTTAATTAAATAACAATATTTAAACGACGCTTTCTGAAATGCGTGTCATATCCGCATCACTGGTACATCGGACGCGTAATACGTCTAGAAGTGCGGACGGGCAGTTTGAAAACGTTTTAGATTTATTAGTTATAAAAGTTTCTTCGTGCTTCCGCAAATGTTTATTCGAAAAGCCGTTTTCGAGACGGGTTTCGGAAAAAAAGAGAAAAAGAAAAGGAAATCTGCATCGATGACCACCGTTAATCATTATTATTAATGCAGTATGAAGTGAATTTTTATTTCCCCCCACTGACTTCGGCAATTAAATCGCAGGACGTGTGCTATACAATATAACATTATTGTGGGCAATAAATTATCGAACGGTAAACGTATGTGACAACAATGCGTTTACCAATGAATTATTATGATCACCCTTTCTGTATAATATAATATACAACATACGGTTATTCGAC
This sequence comes from Nasonovia ribisnigri, assembly GCA_027563435.1. NCBI lineage: Eukaryota > Metazoa > Arthropoda > Insecta > Hemiptera > Aphididae > Nasonovia > Nasonovia ribisnigri. Next base: position 45,292 of record JANEHU010002321.1, on the reverse strand, counting down.
TTCCGGAGAACTTTTTTGCGGGAAAAATCGTTTTACCTACCAATTCAATATAATATATTATTATAATATCTATAGTATGCAGACGAGATAAAGGTAAATAAGGTAAGCTGGCTAAAACATATTACTGTACTCCAATATGTTGTATAGGTATATATAGTACAGACATAATTTAGCGTGTTTAAGAAATAACTCAGTTTTTCAATTGAGCATTTATTTTTTGTTACTGTTTCCCTAGGTTGGCGGCATTATTCTTAAAATGTATATGGTATCTATTGTTCTCAAGATAATACAATTACATTGTAGGTACGCATAGTTTTCTATATTCCGTTTGGCCAGTTTGCGTCACTTAAGTTAATGGTGTAATTAAATATTTATTATATATATATTTAAATTATTCTCGTCAACTGCCACCACCACCGTTTTATGTAAATGAGGGTACCAGCTATTATGCACGTAACGCGTCTATATACACACAGGACATCACGGGCATAAATGACTTCACAGGGATATACGGGAAAAATGACCCATGGCTCCAGGGAAAATCACTTCTTTTTACTCTTTTTTTTTTTTGCCAACCAAAAGTATACATTCACATGTGTTATGGCATCGCAAATGGATCAATGTTAATGAATTCGCAAATTTACCTAAAAGCTTTTCTGTGTTGTTTACCTTAACCCAAAGACCCGTAAATACCAGCGAACGTGGTACGTACCAACCACGTGGTATACTACCTAGCTGATGTAGATAATAGGTTTTTATCGCGATCAAAATTGCCTGTTGCCCGTATATTATACCCGTGTTGTTGCCATACTGACAGATGAAACATTTCCAAATGCCAGCACGCATGTGCACGGGCCTAATGAAGATTTAATTTAAGTGTATAATAATCTAAAATATTAGCATTACTAATAGTGCTATAGTATTGCACCCAAGTGAGTGCACAACGACTGAATTGAATTTTAAATTTTACGAGAAGTACATTTATCTACAATGAACCGATGTATAACAATTAAGTATAAACATGATATTTAGGTATAACCGATGTTTAAACTTAATTTTATAGCACAAAGCTTAGCGTGTGCCAAGTTTGTTGACGCGTTGAAAACGTTTTGTGATCAATAATATAAACGTATAAAATTACAATAAATCTTGGGAAATAGTCCACTGGGAATCTTCAAAAACTTAAACTTGAATATATACTCTCACATTTTAACAGTCAGACAATTATTACTTCGAAACTACTAACTTTAAATTACCTATAGTTCATTTTAATACAATAATAATACATCATTTGCGGAGTAGATTGTCCTAAAATTCGAATTAGTTGTTAAATAGTTTACTTTCGGCGGTCCAAATGAGCGGATTAATTAGATTTTTGAATTTAAGACAAAAGACTCATGAATGGGACTCGATCTCGAATCTATACATTTTAACCTTAAGACACTAATGCCGGATTCCATGAACAATCACTAAACATTAATTTTTGATTCAATAATGAACTAATGGTCCTTGTTGGTTTTGTGGACCATCATTGGTCCATTACATATTAAACTAATTAATATGTCTTGCAATCCGGCACATTTTACATCGACGTGTCTTGGGGTCTTTTTCACTTAGCACACTTGATAAACCTACTTTTTTTTATATATGTAGGTACATTTTAAATTGCTAAATCAGTAATATCATTACCTTGTGAACTGATTGATACTAGAACAAATTTCAATGAATTTTAAGGGTTTTTAAGTATTAAAAATATGTGTTACGTCCACTATAATTCAATTGGTAAATCAAAATAGAGATATTTTCGATTTCACACTGGAAATAATCATACTGCTCATGGTAATTAAACATTATAACCTACTGATTAATTGCGAAACTGAATAAAATTGAATAACAAACAAATATTTTTTTTTTTGTCTATCTGATATCTAATATCAGATCTAATATACAATTCATTTTGTTACTTTTAATAAATGTATGATCATTATTATGAATATTAATAACTAACAGTAGTATTAAAACATGTATATTTTAGCGAAACCAAATATAATATAATTTTGTAAATAACTGTAGTACATAATTTATTCAAAACATAATAACAGTACCTGTACTTGAAATTTAAAATGACCTGCACGTAGGTTTTGATGATGGTTTAGAATACTTAGGTAGGTTATCCGATAAAACATTAATGATTTGTTATTTTTCATTACTATATAATATTCGTTGTTTTTCTGGTATGTGTAAATAATAAAGAACTTCAAAACAAAAAGTGTGTACGTAACCAATTACTATGACATACATTAATTGTTATTCATATTAATCGATAAGCTTTTAAAAGTCTAACTTGACTCCAAGTGAAAAATATATTTATAAAATATGAATATGCATGTTTTAAATTTAAATAAACTGTAATATGCTTATGTGTATGGTAGTATGGTAAATATATATTCTGCCGAAATCACGCTTACAGATGTATTATTTTTTAAACATTTTAAAATCATGATTTAATTAATTTACTAAACCAAAAGTTGGACCAAAGTTTATAAAGCGTTATTACCTTGACTTCGATATATTTTACACATAAAGTTTGCAAATGTACCTATACTAAGTTTATCCTTAAAAAATTGTTTTGTATCAAGTTTTAAAATTATGCATTTTATACAATAAAATCTATACATAAAATGCTCCGCAATTTATTAGCGAAACAAATATTTAAATATCTTTCATTTCAAACCAAACTTGTATATCAACTATGAAGGGTAAGCACCAGCTAGACGGCACTTATGTTATACGCGTGATTAGGTACACGCCAACGACACGAACTGCAATTTAAAAAAAACAAAAACAACTTTACTAGATGATACATCGTGTACTATTCTAAATAAAATAATACGAAGGTTTTTTTTATTATGTTTGTGTGATTCCATTAGTAACATCTAAATGAGAGACATTTTACACTCCGTTTCGTCCAGACCAATATCATTTTAGAAAAATAACGAAAATAAAAACGTTGTTGTTAATATCGTTAAAACCCATTGTTTTTGCTGAGTTCGTTCGGTTGAATAAAATGCTTTTCTGACATTTTTGTCTTATGTGACCAAGTGATTATCACGAGTCATCACAAGACGTCTCTCGTAATGTAAGTGGGGGTCTACTTATCGTTTAGTTTAATTTTTTAAGTGCAACATTCTATTTTTATTTGTTACGTACAAAAGTTAGGTGATATAAAATCAAACTTCACATAATATCAAATAATTATAATTAACGAGGATTTAAAAGATCAAAATTAAAATTTAATAAAAAAAAAAAATCCTAATCGGATTACAACAACAATCAAGTAAATCAAAAAACATATCATTGTAATTCCTGCCATGAAAAATAACGAAAATCAATTATATTCCAACAATGTTAAAACTTTTTTCTTAGGTAGGTAGCCACTATATATCATTATTATACTTAGTTATATAGACACATATTTTGTGTTTTCTATTATAGACGAATTATTAAATATTTTCATAAGCGTTGTCTTTATAGTCATTTTAATGTTTAAGGGGATTCGATACCGTGATTTCCTATCTTTGTCTAACACACGCGCAACATATAAATTCAGACGTGTTTTTTGGCAAATGTACCGATTGATATAGTGAAGCGATAAGAATTCTGAAAACAGATTTGAATTTGTCGTAAAGTCTACTTGAGATCGGTCAGTCCACATATTTTATATTACACCCCAAAATCCTAAAATTAATGTATAACTAAAGAGTAATTAAAAAAATTTCATATTTCATTTTTTGGAGAAGTTTAAATCAAAAAATCAAAAATGTTGAATGGCCGATCTCAAGTAGACTTGACGACAAATTCATATCTGTTTTCAGAATTCTTATCGCTTCACTGTATCAATCGGTACGTTTGCCAAAAAACACGTCTGAATTCATATGTTGCGCGTTTGTTAGACAAAGACAGGAAACCACGGTATCGAATCCCCTTAAGCCCAGACAGAAAGCAATAGGTGCAATGGTGTATACACGGCTATGATTGACAATTATTACATACGAACATAACATTTTAATCTGGATAAGATCATTTTATATAAATGTATCTGGATAGGTACACAAAAAGATAAATACATTTTACATTTATCTAGATTAAATAAATATAATCTAACTTTTGTCTAGATAATATTTTAGATACAACAAATTTTTATTATATTTAAATAACAGAGCGACTTCTTTACTTAAATGAATAAAAAATAAATGACAGTTAATAGGTGCATACAGTAATATGGTAATATAACGTACTAATTGGATAGTGTTCTGATAGAACAGTTTTAGTAAAAAAGAAAATAATTATAGGTATTCACGAAAAATGAATATGATATATAAAATAGATAAAATATCATAATAGTTATCTAGGTAAGATAATAGATGAGTAATTTTTTATCTAGATAAATTTATTTAGGTTAACCTCAACACTGGCCATGATACAGACATGGCGAGTCAATATCTGTATAATATAATACCTCGAGCTACATTGACCACGTTGACATCGATAAGGGGCTCACGAATTTAGGCCAACCTTTTTAATCAAGATTGCCGATATTATAATCGCCGTTAACTTTAGCTTAACCGTCTAATAATATATATCACTATAATCGGTTAAGAATTAAACAATTAAATCACTGGATCAATGGAGAACAATAATTATTGAACAACGAGTTACAAATTAAAACAAATAATACAGTTCAGAGGCTTTTTAGTTTTTTGAAATTACGTTTTTCTGTTTTAGCATTGGCACAATGAATACAAAATAACAATAATTAATCAATATTTATATAATTGATATTATTATTATTATTGTTACTATTATTATTTCGGAAACATGGTCCATTTAGTACGTTTATGTATTATGTGTATGTTGGGGTTAAAACGGTTCGAAATCCATGGATACTCGTTTCTTAGATCCAACACATAGTTAGAGTTGTATTATTTGTCAGTGAAAATACAATTATCCGTAGATATTATCAAAGCGTTTTGACCGAGGTTTTGACTTTTAACACCATCGGACAAGCGTACCTTCTAATTTATGTATATTTATGTATCACTTACGTTATGCAATGCACGTGGCGTGTTGTACTTTAAATTTTTACTTTTAATACATCAAATTTGTTTTTAATGAAACAATTGGTATTTTATTAAAATTTAAAGTATAAGCAATAATAATAGTAACAATAATAATATGACGTGAACAGACTTATAATTACAACGTGTGTAAAAGTGCAACAAAAGTCGCTGAAAAAAATCAAATAAAAAATATATGATTCAACGTTTTACTATTGTATTATATATTATTTCAATAGTTTTATACAAGTTACTAAGAAGCAAAATTTTACTGTCAAAGTTAGGTGTTGTCAGTAATTGCAAACGGATATGGTTAAATTTAAATGTGTGTAAATTCAGTGCTCATAGAAATCACATCGAATTACGTAACTAACTTTAAGGTTTCAGTTACACTCTAGACACCTTCTCCACACGCTATTTTCGGGGATGACAGTTCGTTTGAATTCGCGGTTCCTTTCAAAAACGAACATTATTGGTCACTCTATCTTACCACAATATCACGCATCTTACTAGTCGTATTAGCTTTACATTTATATCACCCGAACACTTAACTACGCAATAGATGGAGTAAAAAAATTACGTGTGCATAAAATTGAGCTTACATATCACATTACATATTTACATCACTCGTGTATACTGTTAAATAACGTACGTCATTATAAAAAAATAGAAACACAATGGCCGTTTAAATGTTCAGTAATATTGAGTGATTCACGTTAAAATAATCACCGGAAATTAGTATAATTTACTACCATGCTATTAGTATGATTTATGTATTTACCACAGTTTTATATATTAAAGCTATCGTGGACTTTGTCAAAAACCGTTGTAATGTGCTTTAAATATTTCTAATAAAAGTCTTAAATACTTTTAAACTTTAAAATTACTTTGTGTGATAAATTAGTTTACTTTTAAAAACGAACGGTTAATGAATAATATTTAGAATTATTTTTATAATATTCATAAGTATATAATATTTTATGTTGTTGATTTTAGATTTGTCCTAAATGTGGAACTTTGGAAATATAATATTGTACAAAATGTGTAAAAACTATGAATAAAAATATCGTCTACAAAATTAATACTGTAGGTTCATAGAAGCATCGGGCAAAATCATTAAGAAGATTTTAAAAACAATTTTTTAGCGAACTAATTCTAATTTAGTATGCATAATAAAGAATATATCTTTTACAAATATTATAATATGGTCGATCAATGTTATACTGTAAATTATTTGGCACTGTGCGGTATTTTCATTTTAATTTACATTTTACTTTATTTGAAAGGGTTTGAATTATGGCCCAACGTTTTGATAAAAGTTATCTTAACTGCGTGCTTATAATTTTTTTTAAGGACGTTTATATTTAAAAGGATTTAAGCTGTTTCATTTTTTATTACTTCTCAATGACATTGAAATAATGTAATTAATTTATTAGTAAATTAACTTCAGATAAAATCGTTTGGAAATTTGCACATAATTTATCATCACTTTTAAAACATTATGTAAAATGACAACAGGGGTGTAGATTTTAAATACTCTATAAATCTTAATTATTAACTACCGAAATATTTTTCCACACGTGCTATAAAATATGATGGATTTAAAATCTAAATTATGTGTAGGTAGGTTTTTTATCTCAACAAAATATAAATGTTTTTTTTTTTTTTTTTATGTACAAGTTTCACATTATTTTCCATATTTATTATACTCTTATAAACAATATATATTATAAGTATATAAGTGCATATTGACTTTCCTGAATAATATAATCAAGTTTAAAAAAAAAAAAACAACAAATTAAAGAATGATTTAAAAAATAATAAAGAGGAGTGTACAACAGTTACACGTGGCAGTCACTACATACTATATGCTATAGTTTTAACTATAAATGTTGTATATATCGGAGGGGTATATCGTCATGGAGTAGTTTACTATAATGGATGTTTTAAATTTGAATTAAATGATAAATCTTTGAATATAATGGAAAACTATAGAGAAAGGAGACTGACTGTCAGCCAATTTTTCTGAGGATATTTGATTATACATTTATATTGATATTGCTATATTAGTAAATGTTTTTTCTGTTAATAATATATATATTATATAGTATGATGAACTATTTTTTTCCAAAACCAAATCCTATATAATTTAATTATGATTATAATATTATATTTAATAAAACTTTACTAGTTTTTATTTAATAATAATAATTAATAAGTCAATACCGATGTATTGTAGAACGAAGTGAATATTATACAGATTTGTAATATAAATAATTTACTGCTTAAGCTGAAATACTTAATCTAAATATGTATGAACGATTAATTGTGTTAAGTATAATATTTTGATAAAATATAAATATTATTTTAGTCACAAAAACCTTATTATTTAAGTTCCTACCAAAAATATTCGTTTAATTATAACAAAATAATTAAAATTGTTATTCTTTGTTTAAATAGTTGCTTTAATTAGTTTAAATAACCTACTTAATTTGGTCATAATTTGAATGCCTTAAAATAAAATTGTGTACAATAATATTATGTTGAATTTTAAGACTTTTAGAATAAGAATTACTTATGAAGAATCTTGTTTGACCAGCATAATAATTTATATCAACATTAATAAAAATTAAAATTCCGCTTAAACTGAGGTTAAATATTTTTTAAATTCCATTGTGTTTAGAAAACCATGGTGGAATGGTTCAAGTTTTTGCAACTAAATATTCTTTGAATATTAAAACAAAATAACAAAATTGTTTGACAAGAAATCATTATTTTATGTGAAAATATCGAATTTTGTCATAATTTTACTTTCAAACACTCATAAAAAATTAATGTTGTTTTACGCTGAGTTTTGTTTTAAAATGTTTAGTAAAAATAACTTATGGAACAATTTTGTATTAAATTTGCAAGCCTTGGGTATTTTAATTTCTGTTAGAAAAATGTATGAGGAATCTTTTAGCATTTTAAATTTTGGAAGCTTTTTACTTATAATAATATTTACTGCCTATCGTTGCTCTGGCACAATATGTAAATCAAATAACAATAATAACCTATACAAAATATTAACAATAATATACAGTGAGAACTGAGGAGGGAGACCACTCAGTGATGGAAGTGATAGAACCAATTATTTTAAATGTAAGTTTAAACGATTCCAGATAATCCTATTCGATGAAAAGGCTTTTAATTCAATTCTTCCCATTATTTTGTTTTATGTCATTTCCTCAATTGTACTTCAAAGACAAAAAAATATCAATTTTAAAAAGATTTTATATTTTCACGACTGAATACGTGAGATAATATACATTTTTTCTTCGATTAAATACTACAATATACCATACATAAATACACGTATATAATCAATTACTGGTTTTTGTATTTAGTTATTTAATCAAATATGCAAAGTTTATTCCATTTAATATAAAATTAAAAAAAAAAATGTAATATGAAAGTCGCTAGATCCAGTGAATATCACTCTGACTGGTTAACTTCGTCTCGGATGGTCGAAATATGTTTATCGTTAGTTATAGGTATCTTTTTTAATTGACTAGAAAATATTTATGATTTATATAATCGTTAAAATAACAATCAGAACCCAAAATCCTGGTCACAAACTTAAAATACAATTGTATTTTTGTACGATTAAGCAATGTGGCTTGAACTAACATTTTGACGGTTTCGCCCTTGTCTTTGTGAACGGGATTTTAATTTTTATTCTGTTTGGATTTTGTAAACGGTTTTAAAATATGGTTCTTAATTACAAATTGCATTGATCAATATTTATTATTCTTAACCTAGCCTATAGGTATTAACTTATTATTAATTAATTTATTAGATATTTTTATCGTTTCGTTCCAAATCCTTAATAATCCCAATATAAATTATAATATCCCGTATTTTCATTCTGTTTTATCTTTTTATTTTAAATATATATTTTCCTATTTTTAATTATTCATGATCAAGCAATTGTTGAGTGCATATACGATATATATGTATTTGCTTTGCTGAAGTAGTTCAAACCAATTTTTTGTATTCGATAATATTATTTGCACGTTGAAATTAAAAATTGTATTAATACACACTGATAATTTACCATCTAACTTATTCGTTGATAACTTAAGATATTAATAGCTTTATTAGTATTGTTTCAACCATGGATTCAAATCAAAATGGATTTTTTTAATTTGGCTTATCGATATTAGTTTATTCTGATTTCAATTAAAAAAATTAATACAATATATAATAATATACTGTAATATTAATATTATTCATTTGGTAATTTTAGAATTTTTGTATTGTTGCCTAATATCGATTAAATGGTTTACTGATTTGCATCTAATTAAAATTGAAACATAGTTCTTTTTCAATTTAAAATATAACTTTTACACTTATACATTTTTACGATTTTAATTTAGATTTTTACTTATGAGCCTTACGCGCAGAATCGTCATTTGAACAGTCCATATGCGTACGCGGCTGTCTAACGGTTCTAAGAAACTTACCATTGAATAATATTATTGACCTGTTGACTATTTGTTGAATTTTAAATTTTAAACCGATTTGTACCCATATGTAAATAAATATAAAATGATCATTGTTTTGTATATGCAAATAATAATCAATTCAGATTTTTCAAATTTCATTATAATTTTGAATATTATTATGGAAAATTCAGTTTGATATTAATTTTGATTTCTTAAAAGATTTTTTAACGATTTTTTTTCGATTTAAAACCCGGATTTCGACTGGGATTATTATTATTTAACTGGTCTCAATCCGTTATCATATCGTAGGTATTTATTAGTATTTAAAATATCGGTGATTATACTTTTTTAGCTTCAATGTTTCTGGAACAAACCAAAGCATTATCGATCAACAATCTTACGTGAAAAGATTTCACCAACTCATGTTGTAACTATTTCACTGTAGGTAGAAAAATCCATTGTGGTAGTGAACCAGCTGATGCTTCGGTGGTCGATCGTACTAAATTTTAATTTCTCTTTCTAAATGAAATGTTTACTCAAATGTTCAGTTTCTTTTGTAGTTTTCACATACACAAGTTTTACCTATTTAAATATTCCCGTTCAGACCTTTTAAAAACAAATACTCTAGCTTTTACTCTTATCGTTTTCTTTCCAGCTGTCCTATACAGTATTCATAAATTAAAACTGTAACAATATATATATATATAGGTGTCCACTTATGTCTGTATAGTTCTGTTTAATATGACATAAATAATCAACAAAGGTTAAATTTAAGTACCTATTGCGTCGACGAAAGAAAACCTTAGCTGTTATTATTGTCAGGCCACCAAAGGCTCATATTTTATTTTATATTATTTGTGACAACTGACAATTGCCACCAAAGGCAAAGCCATCATTTTTGTAATTATATTTATTATTATAATTACTGTAGTGCCAATCATTGTAAATATTTTTTATTTCTACGTCATAGGCAAAGTTTTGTTGTTAACATCGTATGATCATAATATTATAAATTTATGTGATGGATATTTTAACACAATTTATCGTACTCGTACATTTAACGAGTTATAATTGTTGTTGAACGTTCTGACACTAATAACATTGATAATTATAAAGAAATTAAAAATAATTATTTTGTTTATTTAAACTACATTAGCGCAAAGATATAGGTAGTCTAGGAATAACCGTCGCGTGCGCGAACATTCGATACCTATTTATATAAAAACTTCACGAACCACATTACGAAGTTACGGTGTGACGCGATTCGCAGAACAAGTTAATTAATATAAGATACTCTATAGGTATAATGTATAAGTTTGTTGACAATTATTGTTTGTATTTGTCTCGGGAAGCGTGCTGTACTGTTCTAAGTTCGTACACAAATATGCAGTGGAGTAGCCAGAATTATGGAAGAAGGCGGGATTAAAACGACCCACCCCCACTTACAATGTATCAGAATTTTATATAATACTTAATAATAATGTTTCTCTTTTGAAAATACACAATTTTTTATAAATTTAATATTTATATTCATTTGTTTGGTTTTCTTATTTTTAGATAACGTATGGTGAGATCCGAGGCCTAAATTTGAGTCCTGTAAGTTAGTTTATTGCTGCATTGGACGTACGGTGTTTCCGTACTATCTTTTGTCAAGTAAAAATATAAAAAGTAAATTTGATTTTGATAAAAAAAATTATGAATACAAACACAACTACAATGAAACAATAAGAATATATAATTAGTGATACAATATTTATATATTATTAATGGACATTTTATTTTGTGGACATTTCTATCAGTAGATGTTTTATTGTTAACAAATATATTATATTATATATTATATTCACTATAATTATTTGTCAAGAGATATTTATTCATTTTGGTATATAATATTTTTTAGTTTATATTTTTTTTATCATAAGCTTCTAATCGTAGTTGGATTAGTAATTTAATTGGTGGATTATAGTTCTATTTTCATCCGAGGTATGATGAAAAAATATATGGTATTAAAGGAAAAATGTGTTTAATATATGAGATTTGGAGCAAATTAAATGGAAAAGAGGAGAGAAAGAGAAAAATTGGAAACCCAATCCTTGAATATTATATTCAATCTCATTTATAAATAGACTCATCGTATATAATTTAAATCTTCACCCTGGATTTTTTTTTTACTGAAAGCAGTTTTGGCTTTGCAAACACATAACGATATTATGTGCTATGGTATTATGGTAGTCCAGAAAATTCTAAATAAACGAGGTTTATATTATGGAGTCTATAATATGGACAATGCTTAATTTTATATCGCATCTAAACTACATTGGAAGTCTATTATACTACGATGACGTTATTGAGTTTGGTTCCAACTGCAGGTCTTAATAGTTATGCGTGCCAACCATTATTTACAATTTAAGTTTATTTTTTTTCAAGTTACATTATTTTCAGTGACGATAACTCAGAGATAACGTCGTCGAAAAAGGCTTCTAAATTATTCTCCTATTGACGTCGGGTGGTTGTTGAGAATTTCGCGAACCGAAGCATATTCCGGACAAACCGTGATATAAATTATGTGTTTAAATTGGCCGCAGATATTCTCCATGGAAGTCATAAGCTGGTCTTATGTTATTACTATATACGTCCGAAATCGATTATAAATCGTCGCATTCGGGTAACGATTTCGAGCAGCGTTCCCGGTTTAGTCCCTAGGACGAGGAACAAATAAAATGGTTGCGCGCACCGTAAATTTCACCGTTTTTCAATCGCATTCTTTTTTATACATTCAACCATCGGGAAAGCTAAAAAACGACCTATCTCGATCCAAACCACTATATACGATATACCCGTACAATATTATATTATTATAATACATACTACCGTTTTCATTTGCCATTCCGAAATTTACTATATTATTATTAAACACACAAATCGGACACAAATCGGATCGCATAAATGCGTTGTCATTTCTACGTAAAAACGGAATAATATTACTCACGATATGTTTTGAGAGAGAGTAAGTAAGAGAAAGATGGATAAGGAGAGAGACAGAAAGAGAAATATAACACTCTGTTACAGTTATGATTATAACGAGTATTTACTACGGTTAAGTTGCGGTCGGTGTTAAAAGCCGTGTGAATCTAAAGGCTGAAATAATTTCTCACGTGGAAATGATTTTGATATTTATCTGTATAACAACCCATGTTTGTGAACACGTATGATCTTTTTTTTTTACGACCCGTGGGCCGTGGCGTTAAAGGCCAATGGGATTTAAAATGTTTTACTTTTGGTTTTATAAGGATAAATAATTTAATAACAAATAAAATATAGACATTATAGATAAAAAAAAAAAATTTTTCTTTATTTTTTTATTTTGTCCAAGAGGACGTCGTACCTGCATGTGTTGTCCCCATCTAACACACGTATATGACATAGGTTATTTTCGTTTACCAGTTAAATAGTGTTCTGTTAGTTTTGATATTACAGTGAATTCTACTATCAAATTTTTAGGTTAGAACTGTGTTCTCACGTAGGTTTTTTACGATATTTTTATTTTTGAAGCAAGTTATGCATACTTATGTAAATTATTAATATTTGAAAATGCTCATAACCAATTTAAAAATTAAAATATCGTAAAAAACTTACGCGAGAACACAGATAATGTTCCTACATAAAAGTTTAATAATATGACGTCAATTCACTCTAATATCAAAACTAACAGCACACTATTAAAATTTTGTTGTGTCGTGTATTGTAAGAACTATTTCACCATAGAGAATATATAGGTTATTAATAATAATAAATAACTAACAACTTCGGAGAATTTTGAATATCAAAAGAGGACTGTATTATATGGAAATACACCACACAGCATAGAAAAAATAATAATTAATAATTCACAATAATTGTAAAGATAGGGATGTAGGCGCCCACCTACTATATAATATAATAACGGATTGCTCGTTATTCGAGAAAATTAAATATAAAAATATTATTCGCCACAAGGCAATAGTACAAAATAATAAATATTGATATCATACGACAAATAAATATGTTTACAATAACTAATGATAATAGCATAGATAAATAACAACCGCGTATCACTATTATGATACCGCGTTACCGGTTGCCGCTGACCGCTCGACTGTCCAATGTCCATACGAGATACGACCATACCTGTCCTCTATAACGCCTGCTTTCCCGTTCTGAAGCTGCAATCCACTATACTGGCTGATGGCATTGAATTCCCGACGCACTCTCGAGTCTCGGTGTCCGGTAGACACCCGCGCGCGGTCTAATTACAATAAAATATGGTTTACTACCGCCGCGCCCGTTTGCTGCCTTAAAGCACCCGCGTACGTCAAAACAATTACACGACAATTGTAAAAATAATAACTGAGTCGCCCGCTCGCACTCAAATTCGTTATACAAAATTAGATGCCACTACTGGCAAATGCACTACGCCGCATTGATTCCGTAATATCGAAAGTTGAAGGCCGTAAATATGTTACTGAACGAACTCGACCACGTCGACGGCGGTGGGCACGGAACGACTAATTAATTGACCAATTTGACCATAGGCCTCTATTCGCGGAAGCCGGTTCGCGCTATAGAGCGGCAGGCGGTGGGGTCTTCTAGAACATTCTATGCCTTATCGGCGTAGACCCGTGATCAAAATAAATATTGTCATCGACAGAGTCGGCACCGAACACTATTGAAACTGGTGAACGAAAATGTTCTACGTTGTACTTGTGTAAGACAACACATTTGCGGGTATGGCGTCCTTTTAAGGTACATATGGCATTGACGTTGCAATTAGTTTTGATTGAATCGAGGTGAAAATTGGTCCAAAATGATGGATTTCAAATTAAGGTTTTTGCTCGTCAAGTGTTCTACAAAATTGGATATTTATACGAAAAATAACGATTTTAGTTATTTTATTGTGATTTAAAAATACAATTCTTAGGGACTTAGAAATTTATACCACTATGCATATTATTATTAATTGTACACAATGCAATTTGATTATGAATATAATATTATGTGATTATTGTAAACACGATTTCATTTCAAATAGCTATTGATGGCTTATTAAATTATTTTCATGCGTCAACTCCATTGATGATTGCATACGCCTTCAGAGTGAATTCAATTGTTTATCCACCTGGTTAGAGAACCATGGACTATACCTCAACATCAGCAAATGTCAGATTATGTCCTTTACTAGACGCCAAGCTACTATTCTATTCGATTATTCTCTTAATAACCATTCCATAACGCGAGTTACTGTAAAGAAAGATTTGGGTATCCTTCTAACTTCCAACTTAGACTACCACTCCCACATTGAGCACGTCACCTGTAAATCTTTAAAGACATTCGGTTTTATAAAACGCTTCTCTTCTAATTTCAATCTAACCTATTCTCTCAAAAATTTATACTGTGTGCTTGTAAGGCCGATAATAGAATATGGTTCCATTCTTTGGGATCCTTATACAACCTCTGACTCTTCCCTACTTGAGCGTGTTCAGCGTAAATTCCTTAATTTTGCATCCTTTTGTCTTAATATCCATCATGAACCTCACGATTATTCCCCAGTCTTACACCACTTACAACTTAGTAGTCTTTCCGATAGAAGAGTTTTTGCCAACATTATCTTCCTAAATAAACTTACGAATGGTACCATAAATGCTCCCGAGCTTCTCGCTGAGGTAAACTTTCGTGTTCCAAGTAGGTCTTCCAGGCTAACGGCCCCCTATTACGTTCCTCGTCACACCACTAACTATGGCCGAAACCACCCTATCCACCGAATGATGCGTTTAGCAAATGAGAACCTCTCGAGTCTTTAATCTTTAGTCTTTGTTTTATATCAATATTATTATAATGTTTTGTCTGTATCTTATTCCATTAACTGTACTTTGGGCTAGTCCCGTAATGTAAAATAAATAAATAAATAAATAAATAAATTAATATCAATTCATCAGTTAGGTTGGTTGCAATTATGCAATTAGTTTAGTGCACGATTGAAAGAGTATGAATATTATGCACGCAATTAAAAAAGGAAATACGAGAAACCTCTTTTATTCTCTAACATCATACATCGTTATTGTTGGAGCCACAAAAAATTAGCGGCAGCAATATAGTTTGTGATAATTTGAAAAAAACACACTTCGTGTTAATAACATTGTGTATGTACTACAATTTCATATATATTAAAGTAAATAATATACATCATATTAAGTTTAAGACAACGCGCTATTTATATTTATCGTAATGATAATGTCACGTTATTATATACCAATAGGTCGTCCAGTATCCATCGCCGTTCACCAGCCACTCGGGAACCATACCATCGTTCAACCTGTCCAAGGACCAGTCGACTTCTGACAGAGGATAACTCCAACAACTGGATCCTATACCGTTCACTTGAGAAAATTATGCGTCCTCCATATCTGTGACATAAGAGAGTGATGCTATTAAAAGGGGTTTGGTCGTGCTTTGACATTTAAATTAGTAGTGCCCTCTAATTCGGCCATTTATTTGTATGCTTATTTTCTATGCTCAGCCCGTGTTCTAATTTGTTATATTATCTCGATTCCTATTTTATTTTGTTTCTTCTATTTATCGACTATAAAATATTATTATAAATCAACTAAAATAACACATTAATAATAATTATGATATTTTATGAAGATGTGTGGGACATAAAATCTAAACCGTTTTATATGTTTAAAGACGCAGCATTATACGGATAGGTATAAAGAAGTTTTTTTCCGGATCTCTCGTCATTTGCGTTCTGGTAATTTTATCTCGTATCAAAAATTTTCACTTGCCATTTGATGGAAATCAGGTATTAAAAACCATGGCTACACGCCGTCGGCTAAGTATAATATAAAAACGAATTTAGAAGAGATACGTCTACAGGATTGGTACAATAGCACAACATCTATGATGTTATCTGAATAATGTATTTGTTAACAACTAACTTTGTAAGACTGCTGCAGGAATTAACTTATTATTAAATCAGCAACTATTCAGCTCGTTCAGTTTGTTAACAATATACGTAAGTATAATAAATACCGTTCGATAGAACGATTATACATAACAGTAATTGTAAATTAATTTGTGGACCAACTAAAACTTAAAATGTTTTCAAATTTCTATAACATCATAGCCATGTGAGATTCGGAAGTCCGACCTAAGCACCATGCCATAGGAAATAATTACTTTATAAACGCTTTATAAGTTTACAACCGGTGGTCCCAACGAGACCAGGGAAAGGTTTACAAAGAGCTCAGATCTGATGCGTGGTCTATAATAGTAATAATAATAATAATAATAGTATATTATATATTTTATAACAATATACTATTATAATCGATATAACGCGATGGTGCATGGATCCTTAAAATGCAAAATTGCAATATGACCCAAATTATAACCGAGTATATATACATTAGTGTATAACATGACGTGTAATAATAATAGATATACGGTTATTTACATGAGGGAAATAAATCAATATTATAATCCAAGCATATAAATAGATTCCTAAGGTACTACTATAACACTTATACTTGGATGTATTTGATAGTATTCTGTATTATATTATAGGCCTTAAAGCCCTCGAGTACAATTACAGTATTATACAATTATTATAGTTATAGGTAGGTGTTTATAGTGTATTTGTGTTTCTGTGTTCATAATATCGTTTTTACATCAATAATTCACAGGGAAATGTTTAATAACTTACGTTACAAAAAAAAAAAAAAAAAACTTTACAATAAAAGTTGTAGATACAACGAAATCGTAATTAATACAATAATTATAATATTTTTAGAAATTTCCTACTCAGCGCTTCCTTAAGATAAATTGAGGCCACTGTAATTTAACGACAGTAACGTCAACTAAACCTAAAAACAGTTTAGCCATGTAATGTGATGTTAATATCGAGTTATTTTTTTTTCATAGATTTATGCGAAAAAGTTTCATCATTACATTTTTTGCTCCTTACAGTATGTAAGAATCGTCAACAAAAAGTATAGCACAAAACAGTTTAGCTGATCGTTAAAAATAAAAATACCTATATAACCATAACACCATGCATTTATGTACTACATTATTCTCTCTTATATATTTTTTTTTTTTGGTTCATTACTTTATGATTTCATATACTAGATGTTGAGTGGAGCTATGAATGTATTGATTTTACAATGATGTGAGTTTTTATTTTTATTTTTGTGTATATGCACACGTTAAGTAGTCAAAATAATGCTTCGATTTTAAACTTAAAGTAATTTTCCAGTGGGAAAGTGAATCTAGTTGGTACATTCAAGAAGTAAAAATTAAAAATTTCTAGTAGTTTCCACAAGAGCCGAGGAAAAAAATTAAGGAACAACGGGAATTTTTACCCAAAATCCGTTTTCGACAGTAAAGATTTTCTTATTTAATATAACTCTAAAAAAGTAAAAAAATTACCGTACATAATGATATTTATTTTATTTAAAGGTTTCTCATAAGTTATTGTTAGTGGCAGTTAAGATGGAAAAACAGGTTCCACACACTTTGTTACAATATCAGTTTATAAATATTAAAAATACATAGGTAAGATTTTTTATTCATTAGTAATTAAAGTTCAAATTTAAAATTTACAAATTATTTTGAAGTTGAAAATGTATTAAATGGTATATTTTTATTCTTAAATATTGAAAATTTAAAAAAAGCAGCTGTTTCATTCTGTAACCAGAAAATCTAAAAAATATGTAAATACAGTAAAACGTTTTTATTTTGTAGTTATTTGTTAAAATGTTGGCGAAATTATATATTAAAAATAAGAGTAACGATTTCCGTTTTGTTTTGTAATTTAAAAATATTATTCATGGGTACTATTTCTAAAGTATATTATTATATACGAATATTAATATGCAAATAATATTAATTCAACTTTCCGGGTACCGCGCGTATTAATAATAACAATATAATAATAATATAAAATATACATATATCTTTTTTCATAGGTATACAAAGATACCTAATATTATACCATTGAATTCAAATTTAACACCATCCATTACAGTGACCACATGTAACCATCTGTGCAGCTGAGCGTCACCCACCTACCCGATTTTTTTTCCAGCCATATATTATAATAATTTTCATAGCTATCACAAGTATTTAAAAGTTTAAACACTCAGCTTATAATACCGACTCAAGCTTGAATACATAATATTATAATATATAGGAACTATGTTCAAATATGCTCTCGATATTTTATTTGAAATTTAATTATTATTTTTTTTATGTTTCTCGTAACAATTTAAAATAAATTGCTTAAAGTCGTTTTTGAAAATAAAGTAGCTTCATGTATAGCGTTTTACCTATATTATGTAGATTGAATTCAAAACGTTTTTAGAACCTCTAGCCTAAATTGAATTGCTGCAAATAACGTTAAAAATAATTCTCATCTTCTTTAAACTTGATCAAGATTGTTATTATTGCAATATTAACGACAAAAGGAATTTATAATAATTGGCATAATACCAGTTATATTATTAATAATATTATGTTATACGTACACATTCCACAATATTTGGAAAAAGTTAAAATATTACGATATTCACCCCGGACTTCACCGTAATGTTACGGAATTTTAGTCCCTTCCAGAGAATAATATATATTATTATTATATTATATTATAGGTACTAATAAAAACGGAGCGTTTCATATTTCATGATAAAATCACTAAAAGTGTAGAATTGAGAATACATAACCTGGCACTTTTCAAAGTCTAATTTAAATTTAATTTACGGGATATTTCGAGTTTATGTATTTCACATAAAGAATATCGATTTAAAAAACTTATAAGATTAATCTTTGCATTCAACATAATTTTAAATGATGCGTATAAAATCAAATACATTTTGAAACATCACCATTTTAAAATGAAAAACGAAAATCATCCCGCCAGTATTAAATTATAATTACCAAGCCTTGGGTGGTGATACAACAATGAAATTTAGCATAAAAAAGTTGTCGATAAAACATTACGTTACTGATAAAATATTTTTTGACTACTTTTTAACTGCTTAGCTTTCATCCCTATACTGAATTAATTTCAGTTTTTTAATACTTCTAAATGGTGAATTTATTTGCGTTGTGAACTTATGGTTGAAGTTAAAATGAAAGTTTGTCGATCATCCAACAACAGTTACCGTTTTCCGTGCAAAGTAGTTCAATGGCCAACGAAAATCATCGTTTGCCGTGTAAAGTTCATCGCACGACCAAAAAAAGTCATCACTAGGCCAGAAATAAACAACATAAAACATGAGAAGTTTACACAAGAAACAAAAGCTTTTCCGGCTTTTTCGTCTTGCCGGAAAACTCTACATACGGTCGTCTGATGTGATTTTATGAGTAGGTAACCAATAAAATAACAGGTCACACTCGACCTGTTAAAATCGAAGTTTTTCGTGTGAACTTCGTAGAACGTACAACGAAATTTGACGTTTGCCGCGAGAAAAGTTCATAAAATCAAAATCAAACCAGAAAAAAAAACAATATTAATAATAACTTTAAGCCATATATATATAGGTGGCATTAGTTAAATTTAATTTTTAACAGATTTAATGAAAAGTAGGTAGTCTAATTTTTTTTTGAATTACAGAATTATTCACTTATAAACAAATTGTTTATACATTACACATGAAAACAATAATGTATGAAAACTTATATGTTTATTGCTATTGACTTTAAAATAAAGTGTGTCTTACGAAAAATATAAGTTGAGTCCAGTGGCATTTATAAAGTTAAAGTGTTGTGTCGTGTAATTTAATATTTGTTTTTAATAATATGTGTTATAAAATGATTAGGATTCTAACACTAATAATAATCAACGAATTCGGAATGGTAATAATATCAAGTGGACTGTATTATAATAGTACATCACACAACATTACAGACATGGATAATATTTACACATAATAATAATGATAATAATTACATATGAAAATAGGGATGTAGGCGCCCACCTACTATATAATATAATAATGCCTAATCGCTCGTCAACCGAGACTAATAATTAATGAATAATACTAATACCGTAAAATTATAATAACATAATAAATGCCACAGAGGCTATAATACAAAATGATGATATAATATCAATCAAAACAAATATAAATAATGATACAAATGATAATGTGATAATACAATAAATAAACCGCGTATCAATTATGATATCGCGTTACCGGTTGTTGAATGTTGGTTACTGCCGACCGCTCGACTGTTCACACTCCATAAGATGTCCATATGACTGCATACATGTAGGTATACTGTATATGTATATATATACATACACACCATGAAGACCGTACCGACGTCTGCTTGCCCCGCTCAGGTCCCGCGACCCATACGCTGATGGCTGCCCGAATGTCCGACGTACTTTGGTAGGTTAACGATGGAATCGTGCCCGCGCACAATCACCACTGACCCGTTCGTTGAGCTTTACGTGCACCCGCGTGCACTTCAAAGACCGAACAGTTAATACTACAACGCACCGGAGAAGTGCTCGTTGTAGCTACGGACCCAAAGCCACATGCCGCTAACAACCGATTCGAACATAACGAATATTATATTTTTTGTTAAACGGCAACGCGGCGCGTAAATATATTACGTAAAGACATATACCGCGACAACAACGAACGACAAGATTATATGGCCGACGCAAATCGCGTCGTACGACGAAAAAACTTGGAAAAATTCGCGAACTGTCCCGTACGATACGATGCACACTAATAATGCGCCCCGAGGCGGTGGCCTTTATTGCCGGCGGCGAGAGCCGGTTTATCATGGTACGGTGGCGGGAAGTGGGGTTCTCTTCTAGAACATTCTGTGCCTTATCGGCGGACACCCATAACAACAATAGATATTGTCGCCGCCAGAGTCGGTACCGAACTTAAAGTATTGTAATTAATATACTAGTATATTTTTTTGTTTACACATGCTTGTATAATAATTTATGTTGTACACTATTCGACACTTATAAAAATTTTATAGATGTATAAATTACAGTAAAAAAATGTGTAGAAGACCCACGAAACCTACTTAAATTCATTAAAGCTAAAAGTAAGTAATAGTGTTTAATAATATCATTATTGTTCAATTAATATTTTTTCAATTATCACACAAGATTTCATGACTTCTAGTGGCATTATTCATATAAGCTAGACAATATTGGACAGTTGGGTGGTAAGTGCCATGAGATCGATCCAGTATAATAAACGTAAGACAAACATACCTACTGGACTAAATGTCTAGTCTTAGAGAACGATGTTCGTAGCTGAGGTTTAATACTAGTCCAATCAAATAATAAAACATGTATTTATTATATGATTAATAGCAACTGATTTTTAAACAAATTAGCAAAAAATAATGATAATACATAAGAAACAAAGAAACATTAATAAATTTTGATATAATATTCATGTGTTGATATCTTACAAACTAATATCAAAATGTATATGTCAATATAGCTTCGTTAATCGCATCAATATAAACGACCCATTAAAATGCATTAAAAATTAAACTGTACTCGAATCCTATTTCAAAATATAGGTTCCCATTTAGGGTTTTAAATGTTACATACACTCAAATCTTCCTATTTTGAATGAATAAATAAAATAGTTTACTAAAATCACTTAGGTTGAGTGATTCCATATCGTATTTACATCAGTTATTTTATCGTGATTTAAATATTATTTCATAGTGAATTTAACAGTTATTTAACTTTTTAAAGACGGCGTATGGCTGTATTTTATAATGTTTGTTACATCATAATATAGGTACCCATTTAGAAGCGATTGTGAATAGATCCACTTGAATGACTTATGTGGATGTTTGTTTTATTTTTCGTTTTTAAAAATAGTAACGTGAAAAACCTGTTGCATACAACGAATGTTTAACATAGCAATAAAAAACAAAACGCGTATTTACGAGTATATAATATACAAAACATATAAACATATAAAATATTATATACGCACCCACTCTATTAGTATGAATAAATTAAATTCTTTATATCTACTTTTAATGACCTTACGAGAAAGTTTTTAATTTTAATCTTTTGTCAATATTTTAGAACTGTACAATATTGTTATTAGATTGTATAAGTTTTCCAGCTTAAACATATTTAGTATTATAAAATATAAATCTTACATTAAGTCGAAGACAATAATATAAGCCTCATAAAAATTTTTTTTTTTACTTCTTTCTTATAAACCATAGCAACTGAGTTACATTTAACACTGATACATTTCCAAAGGCTTTTCTATGCAAATTCTATAAAACATTAAAGCAAACAACTACGCACTATTAACATTACCTTTATTAATCCAAGGTACGCGTATAATACCTACCAAAAGTAAAAATATTTTAAAGTAACTGATATGGTTATAACTAATAAAGAATTGAACAAGTTAGGTAGTTTATAATTCGTTAAATTAGTCAACATATGTATTTTTAGCATGGTCTGCAAATAGTTGGAAGTTACAAAACAGCCAGTTATCTTGTCGAATAAGTTAGCCACTATTTGAACTTTTGTAGATGATTGAAAACCGCTGAACTTACAAATTACCAATGTTTACGATTACAAATATTATTATAAATGACTCACTAACTATAGATAAAACTTGAGTGAACAATTTTGAACTTGGGTGGTTAACTTGACGAATCTCACGGGCGCTGTTTATGGAATTTTCAGAAATAAATTTATTTATTTTTTTGAAATTTTGAGGTTCAAATTGGATGATAGCACTTTGTTAGTGTATGGCGCATTATTGAAGTAAACACGTATATATATCAAATAATAAATCATGACATGCTAGTGCATATTTATCACAAGACACATTTTACCGATATATGTGGAGGTACACGATGACAAAAAACATATACGCATTATACTCACACAATATACAATATTATGTATACGTATATTATTATGTAAATCTCATATTGTAGCCAAAATCAGATTGTCTCCTCAAAACCATTACAAGAAACAACGAGATTTGTTATCGATGTTTAGCTACGTACTGATACTCTTAACGTATTGCAGGTCTAGCAAACGATACCACAGTGTCGCATAATGTGCACGAAAATGTGAAATTTTGGATTTCTGTATAAGAAACAGAAGTAGCGTCATAATGATTATATTGTTAGCTACTCGATATTTACAGCCTGCGATTTCGTCGTTTTATTTTCCGAGGGATAGTTGATAGTGGAGAGAAATCATTGTTTACAAAATATGACTAATATGTACTATAATATTATAGTTGTTTAAACATGCAAAAAAAAAATGTACGGATGTGATGACAACAAAAATACATAAGTCCTGATTCCTGAATATCTGCAGTTGTTTAACTTCTGAAAAATATCGTTTGGACTTCAGGTTCTAAGAAAAACGTGTGAACTTAAATTCAAGTAATTTATCAGCTACTGGATGCTAAATGTTTTTAATACATAATATTACAATATTATTTTACCCTTATCCAGTTATATACTCATAAACGTATAAAACAGAAAATAATGGAAAAATAAATTCTTGGTCATTTCAAATGTACAATGTTACAATAAGGTTTTTTAAATATTATTTTTGTACTTGAAGGATGGTAACATAAAATATAATAGTATTTTAGATTAATTTGTCACGTAGGTACTCATGTTCTGTTTGTAAAAATAGCAATTTCAAAAGGTTAAATTTTATGATGAGCGATTCGAATATTATGTCGTGTATTTTTCTGCGGTTTTATTATTATTGTAACTGCTCGTATTCACTACCTATTTATCTCTTTTTTTCGTTATAACTTATGTCCCATTTTTCATAAAAACGTATTAAAAATGTTATTTGTCAACTCTGTATATTATTTTGAAATAATAGAAAAAGTTATGTTTATTCATGATTGTTAATAGGTACTCTTTTGGATTTCAATAAATGTTCGTAAGTATAGGTGCATACTTACATTATCATAATGTCGTACAATTTAATACTATAATATATTAAGACAAATACATAGGTACCTATACATTTTTCGATTTAATTTTGCATAAACTCATATAAATATATAATAACTGTAGTGGAAGGTGGTTGGGGTGAGGGGAGGGATTACATCGAAATATGGCATGTCATTGGTTGTTATACACGTTGTTTTATTCCATCGCGAATAGAATGATAGTAATTACTATATTATGAACGTCGACGTAAAGCATCTTATTCAAAACGCTGCGAACATTTTTCGTAATTTGATCCTAGCAGTGGAAATTTGATAAGTTAATAGGTATTACAGTACAATAACGACACTCGCGCTCGCTGCAGGATAAAGTTTTTTATTATCGTTTTGCGAACTTCTGCGACCGGGTGGCAGCTGTTTTAGCTATCTCCGTCATGACGATAAAAAATAATATTCCTAAAACCCATTCGAAATACATTTCATTACGATTGTATGTACGTCTATAGCTGTACGGGGTGTATTCCACGCTGCGTCAGCCATCGAAACGAACCGACATCGAATGTATCATGTTTGTGTGTTTCTGTTCACGTACTTTTTAACAATTTGACGATATGATTTTATAGATTGCTTCGATAATAATATACTTTGTAATAGTCATATTGCACAATACAATGTACCTATACAAGAGGTATGTTATTAATTATTATATGGTTTTTTTTAAAAGAATTATATGAGTGTAGAAACCAACGTTATATTTGTGCGGAAGTGGACCGTGACGGTATGAAAAGTTCTGGATATTATAAAACAATAATTATGATGACAATTTGGTTTGCATGGTGAATTTGCTTGTAACATAGTTTTGTTAATTTGAATAGTACCTTGAGTGGGGCTAATAATAAGAAGTCATTTATTTGCAATCAAATATTTTAGAGTTCCAATTAAATTGTTTACTTGGCTAGCTTGTACTTTCAGACATTAAAATATGTTTTTTTCTTCTCGGAAGTTTAGACTCAAGAACAATAAGTATGTGATATATATAGTTATCGTTTCAGAATAAATACTATTCGAATACAAGACCCACTCAAATTGAAATTACTAATTTTAATTGAGTTTTTATTAAAAAACTAAAATATAAAAACGAAAAATAATATTATCAACGTAGCTGTGTGAGGTCTCCGTGCCTTTGGAGGTCTATATGTGGGTAATGCATAAGTTCTGGGTTCTAAGTGATTCACTTCTCATGATGAAAGTAAGGTGTCTAGAATATTTAATTTGATTGAAAGACTTCTATGAGTCTGCAGTAAATATAAGAAAGACCTGATAATCATCCGGGCACGAACATTATGAATTTGTATATTTTGTTTGTGTTGCATGAAAGGTAAACATTCAGGATCTGCGTCGATGAGAATAATTATGAGACAATATCTCAAATTACATTTTAAGTATGTTTATCCAATGTATTCGCACATTTATGCATTTATTTATATTTATTTATCATTTCATATTTTATATAAAATGTTTAAGCAAATATATTGCTTTTTTGAATTGAAAATAAAAAAAAGAGAAAAAATAATTCTATTATGCGTAGTCCACTGTTTAATTTTCTATTTTTTCAAAACTATTCTCCGATGATCTTAAAATCAATTTCTATTGTTTATTCTTGAATATTATGTGTTTTGTGCACTATAGTGAATTCAATTTTAAAATAAATAAAAATTGTCAGTGATCGGACTATTTTCTAGTTGGATGAGTGTGGTAGATGTCTACTAAACGGATAATGTTACATAGGTATTACATGCTTCATGCTACAAGCTTATCGAAAATAAATTCATCTATATTATCAGGTGTCCAATTACCGTTATATCGGCATCACGATTTGGACGTTCCGATACAGGTTTCGATTCTGTAAATTGTCACTTGAGTCTATGAGTTTCAAATGCGCCGAATTATAATATTATGTGCATGCCTATCTGTGATTATCACTCTCAAACACGGGCATCGTTATAATATCACAGATAATGCACTCGTAATGGCGTTAGGTATATTTCATGTATTCACTTTGTACAAATAATTAATGAATCTCAGCTATCGCGTTGCACAATATCCATAGTAATACTGTTATTGTTCATTAGGTAATGACTGTTTGGTAAAATCCGTTTGAAATTCTCAAATAACTACAGTTGTAACGAGGGGTCTTTTTTACTTGTTATATAACTGCCAAAACTGCACAACCTTTTTAAACAACACAAATTTAAATTAAATTATATTATAACAGTCAATCCGACTTCATATTTATGTAGACTACATCATTATGATGAAATATAAGAATTAATTAATATATACTGTGTTCGTACGATCATGTAGCACGTGAAATAAAAGCCATTCAGGTGGAAACAGGACGAATAAATAGCGGACAATTGAAAACCAAATTAAACTCCCAAATATGTGACATTACAAAAAAGTACAATAACTTACTGTGATGTATAATATCTTAAAAGGGTATACCTAAAACGTATCCCGTGATTATTATTGAAATTTATTAAAAAAAATAATATATTATCACGATCGTGAGATACCGGAAAAACGAACACACGACCAATGTATACCTATTTTGCCTATCCAAGACGCCGTGTCATTAAAACGTATTTTAATATTGAAATACGTTAGGGGGAAAAAAAACATAAAATAATAGTTTCCAATTTTGGTAAAATAACTAGAACAAAAAGGTGTAGGTACCACATCCTGCCTGTTTATTATTAATTGCTTTTAAAATTGAATATAACAATAATTTGTTTGATGTTTTTTCTAAAATAATGATAAGTTATAACATGAGATGTTAAATTATTTTAGTTATTAGGGTAAGCTTCTATATAAAAGAAAATGTGTCTCTTCCTAGATGCTTTATATTTCTATTTTTATTACGTATTTTTTTTATTTTTTACTTAGTTTGTGAAGTATTTCACTGTTATTAAATGTACCACACCGTTATTATGCGAGAATTTCCATCTAAAACACGAAAATCGCCTGAGAACTCTATATAGTTACGAGCGTTAGTAGGTACTTTTTCATATTAATTATTGTGTAACAAACCATTAGCTTAGCAAAGGATTTACAAAAGTTTCAACAACGCTAAGGTCGATTTAATTATTTATTTATCACACTATTATTATACTTTTGTAGGTGACGACCGTTTATAATTTTATATTATAACGATAATATCACGACTGTTCTGTATAGTTCGTTTGTAATGTGTGTTGTGCCTATACAAACATTTTGGGTGGAATGAAATAAAAAAAAAATATCATACATTGAATTTTAGGGTTTTGAATGATTGCAGTACAAATTTAGTAGATTTTACTAACTTCACTAGAACAGACATAAAACCTTTGATATATCACTATTCTTGTTGAGCATTTTTAATGTTTATATCACTTTCATGACTGAATAATGTCACAACTCAAGATTATTTTTATAATTTGAGTTGTGACATTATTCTTGACCGAATTGATACAATTTCTTCTTGATTAAAACTACACAAACTATGTTTTTGCAGAGTACCTACTCGCTATCTTTATAGTTGTGAATAATACAAATAGCACCAGCAGGCAGTCAAATATTCTATTATTATTATTATTATTATAATAATTTTATTGAACTCTTGTTGCTTGGTGCTCGTCATGTTATTAAAGGCATAATATTTTAACACTGTGTTTGACATTATAAATAATAAATAATATTATAACATTTAAGAACTTTGGTATAAATACAAGTAGCAATGGATTTATTATAAAAAATATTGCTATTATAATTTCAATTTTAATTTATATAGGTTTAAAACTTTAAACTATCAGTTCTGAGTTGTGTCACTATTCTTTCAGCGGGCAATATACACAAAAGTGTCACGAAAGTGACATAAGTCCAAATATTTTCAAACATTTATTAATAACTTTAATAATAACTCATCTATTTACAACACCTACCAAGTTAAAAACAATGTTATTTAACATATTTCTTTCAAAGTGGCATAACATTTTAATAAAAATGTGATTTGTAATGTATTTTTTAAACCTTAAATAGCTAAATAGCTGATTACCATCAGTTGTGTTTTATGAGTTGAGTCACTATACTTTCAGTAGTGCAACATATTTGAATGTTTCATGTTAGATTCCACTCTCGTTAATATATTTTATGTTATAGGTACTAGTTCGTGGGAAATTATTATTTTAAAAATTTCAGATAAGTTAAATTATTTTTACGATGTGTACTTGGCGATCATCCATCTAACCATTAGTAACACACCATGTAATTTAATACAATTAAGTTCCAGAATTGTTGGTGGAAACGAGATAACCAGATTAATATTTAGAGAATTTACTTAAAATTTTAACGATTGTTAATTTACATGATCGACCACATACCAACACATTTATGTATCAGATAAGCATTTGTAAGCGAACTGTTATGATTTTTAATCAAAAATAACATTTCTCATGTTTAGTTATTCTAGATTTTTATTTTAATAAACTACCGTTGATTATCCGTTATAAATCAATTATCATTTAGATCTTATCTTGTATATTTCCTATTTAAATATTACACTTTGAATCAATTTAATCATTTAACCAAGTTTCTTTAAAATTAACAGACCTCTGATGTATTCGGTGGAAATATTCAATCATTAAATGTTTACATTAATTGTAGTAAATATATATTTGGCCATAACTATATAGGTAACTGTTACAACTAACAAAATTGTTACGAAGCAAGCGGTGTATTCTTTGTTTAAAAACAACAAGTAACAACAGTAATATATAAATATGCTACACTGCTATTATCGTTATTATTGTTACCATCTCATTTCTGTGCCATGTCTGCAGAATTTTCGATTATATACGATTGACTTGTTTGGATGTTTCATTTTTAATGTAACAGCAAAGTTATTATTATTTTTGGAGTCAGAGAAAAATCCCGATCCCATAATACAAAACACTCGGGCAAATTGAAATCTCATTTGTTAAAAACAACTCTTTGTAAAACCAACTAAGATACACGTGCTCCCGAAAAAAAACCACTTCCTATCTTTTAATAGAGAACAATACCTATACTATGGTTATCGTCGTGAGGTTTCGTTCGTGCCATTAAGTCACTAGGAGATGCAATGATTTCGTTTTGCTGTTTGTATTCCAGTCAATATTCTGGCGCTTCCGTGTATATCCTACGCAATTCAATTATTATTACTTGGCACCAACGGTATTATATTATTGGCGCAATTACTGCGAGTTACATGTAACTACGATCAGCTACGTTCGTATGGAATAAATTAATACTATTAATAGTGTATTAACTATTATTATTAATAACACATCATCTATAATAATAACATTAATAATAATACATGTATAAAAAATATAATACCAGTATATAAATTTATGGGTTTTATTTAACCCTGATTTCATTTTATTATATTGTGTCTAAGCTCTTACGACCACTGTTAAAAACAGGTTATTTGGAACTGTACAACTGAACGTCAATAACAACTGTTATAGCATTCATAGTCTTAAATTTAACGAAAATGTGTTAGTAAGCGTCCAGTTACGTTGGAAAATTATCATAGCTTACATTTGGCAAAATCGTGAACCGGTATTTTTATGATAATGAGAATAATAATGATGGTAATAATAATACTAATTATATTGACAGTAAGTCGATGGTTTCTTCAGAGTTTCGCAAGTAATATAACATTTCAGAGATTGACTGTTTAATTGTATGTTTCTTACAAAAACTGGAGTAGACAAAAAAAAACTTACGTTAGTAGTCGACAGGTCTAAAAATGATATCAAGTCTTTGAAAATGGAAATTTATGCAGGCAAACTACTGAATTTAGTTGCCTGTTCTATAAACCTTCCGAATCACATTTCTGTAATGTAATAGTAATGTGTCATACGGATTAAATTTGCATGGGTGTGTTTATATTTCGATGGACCACGCAGGATGTGCGGATCTAACAGCCGATGGACCACGCAGGACACAGTAAACTATAGATGTCTGCAGATTGTAAAATATGTAACGAGTGCCGATTAAGGCTGACACCTTTAAAAATGGCAAACTTGGCCTAATGAGAAAAAAAACACCAAATTAGTTCCTTACAGACTGTTGACGAAAATATACGCTAATAAACCTAATACTTATGAAATATAAGTTTATGATGGTGAAAAGGTATACGAGATGGGAACACCCTAGTGCCGATGCCTATGTTTTTAGAACTCACCATATAAAAAATTTAATACAATTCTGCACTAGGTTACGCAAAATTTCAAACCGCACTGTTTAGGTATTATATTTATGTTTAAAAATATAATTCACTGTTATACAAGTGAAAAAAAAATATTATACAAATTTCAATTTTACCCGTAATTAATGTTTGTTTAATAATTATAACTAGGTAACCTGTGATTCCAAATTTAAATTTAAAGAAAACATTATTACCTTAAAAAAAGTGTTCTTATGTACTTTGGTCTTATTGATGAATGATTGAATGATCCAGCTATGTCTTCAATATCTACATCTTTCTTTCAATGGATATGTAGTGCTGCATTAATATTAAAGCGATTTTGGATCATTGTAGATCTTAAAAATATTTTTAATTTTCTAAGTGCAAAGAAATACTTTACTGCGGTGCGAGAGGATATTGGAACTGTTAAAATAATTTTTAAAACTTTGTGAAATTCAGTTAAAATATTTTAAAGTGAGCTGTCCGATTTAAATAAATCTTTTACATCTTGTGTACTTTGTACTGTAATTTTCCTAATAGGTACTAATGATATCTAAAAACATATCTCTATGTAAATTTAATATTTGTCTAAATTAAAATCAGATCCATAAAAAGAAATAATATCTGTTGGATATTTTTTGTTGCCAATTACAAACTGTTCGAGCATACACAAATTATGATCAATAACATTTTTTTAAATCTGTTATTTAATGAAGACAATGTAACATCTAGTAGCTCATAAAATTTAATTTTGTATTTACTTTTACCGATGAAAATTAATGCGCTTCGCTACCTTGACGCAATGTTTGAGGAGTTTTTTTTGTTCTCAATTCATTTGGTGTTAGTATTAAAATGTCTTCCCATATATGATCAATTTCAGTTTTTTTTTGATGCTGTCATGATATAGTGATTTTTTTATTTTTATCTTGAAAACATAGAAACTCCGATGTACTGTGATTGAACAGAAATTCTGATTTACTTTAACTTTTGATGTCAGTCCTGGTGATTTTAACGAGTGTCTAGAGACAACACTCGATCAATATTTTTTATCAATAAATGTATCATATTTCTTATCTATTATCAAAACATAATCGTTTTAAAATCAATTTTCACGTTTATAATAAATACTTACTAGTTTAATCTTTAATATTTCTAACGGATGCTTTGCACCCCTCCAAAATTACAATGGGTACTAGGGCCCCCGGGCACCCGTGTACACGGTGCCTATGCCAGAGTTAACTATCAGAAAAGTCCCATTCATGGACAGGTTTTATTTTTGATAACTAGAAGTGTTATATTATTATTATAATAACAATAAAGTATCATCGTATTAAAAATTATAAAAAAAAGAGAAACCTTATCGATCCCATTAAATGTTTTATATGCACAAGTGTGTAAGTACACTTAAAATCAGACGTAAAATTGTTTTCTTAAAGAAAACTACA
Source organism: Nasonovia ribisnigri (assembly GCA_027563435.1). Taxonomy (NCBI): domain Eukaryota; kingdom Metazoa; phylum Arthropoda; class Insecta; order Hemiptera; family Aphididae; genus Nasonovia; species Nasonovia ribisnigri. The sequence continues at coordinate 12,985 of JANEHU010002321.1, read as the reverse complement.
AATTTTATCACTAGGTTATACAGGCGTATAATGCTAGAATTATATCTAAACACGTGGCAATAAAACGATTTTATTAATTTTTTTACCAATCGTGAATAGCGCCTGCCTGTAGCCGTTTTTATTATTATTTTTGATGCCCTTTTATGACACGCAATAATATACACGTACAGGTGCAAGGAGAAAAAAATTGTTACAACTTAAGATTTCCGCCCCTCGTAATGTCACCGCCACATAAGCCGGGGACTCTTTTGTCCCTTTTTATTTCCCTCTGGCCACGGTTCTCGTCCAACATGTATGTTATAAAGGACAAATCTAGCCGGAATAGTATTGAAAAAACATAAAATATTTTTTTGACTACAGTATTATTTTTTCCAATTTTTTTATAAGTGCTGAGAATTATTACTTTTGATCCCTCAAAAATTACAAACTAATTCCAATTGGATTAAAGTCCACCCTTAACATTAATGTAAGAATCATTTTTGCGTTCGGGAAAAAAGGATATAAGTCAAATAAATAATTATTCAGGAGACGAATAAAATTGATTAATTTTAGTTCTGCTATGAAAAAAGTGATTGATATATTTTTAATAATTATAAACGTTGAAAATATACTTAAAATGTAAATTTGCAACAAAAAACTTAAGATGGTATAATAATAGATGACTTATAATCTATTGCACTCAAAATATTGAAATCAGTGACTTATACCCTTTGTCGCATATGACTTGTTCCCCTTTTCATCACATAAAATCAGATTTTTGGTAATGAATGTTGTGTAAAACGATTTAAGTTTAGAATAATAATATTTCTAATAATATTAAATGTTAATTTTAGATTCTGAGCGGATCGATGAATGTATTGTTTTTACAATGATGTGTGATGTTTTTTTAAAATTTTTTATTTTTGTGTCTGTCAACACCTTTTAGGACAGTAAAAATGCTTCGATTTTGTTCAATAGTACTTTTTCTGACAGAAAAGTGAATCTAGTTGGTACTTCGGGAAGTCAAAAGTTAAAATTACTCAGTAGTTTTCAAAAGCGCCGTGAAAAACAAATGAAAAATTAAGGAAAAAACGGGAATTTTTACAGAAAACCAATTTTCGACAAAATCGATTTTGGTTTTTGGTATAACTCTAATAGAAATTACGGTAGATACATGAAATTTTTAGACGGTTTAGAATTTAAAATACATTTTAAATATGTGATTACTATTTGAATCACTTTAATTATAATTAATATTATCTACTTCTATATGCCTAGAGGCTAATACTTAGTCTATATACCTATTATACATTGTAAGTTTATGGTTAGAGTAAGGTCTTGAATAAGCTTGATCTTCAAAAGGGGTAGCAATTTTTTCCGCAACTTTACGTGTTGCCGGAACTACTTAAGCATTACATCGTTTGTTAATTTTAAATTAATACATTACACTTAATTAAAAATAATAATAACAATTACATAAAAAGGTACTTACAAATGTACATTTTTTTAGAGACAAATTAGTTTCCATGCACCCTGGTTGCCAAGGACTATTTTCCGAAGCGATTGCTAGTATATAATATATATATATATATTTGTAGATCTTTGGCAGCCTGAGCGCTTGCGTGTTTGACCTTCTAGCGGGCGGAGGATACAAGATCCCTGTCAACTTACCTCGGCTTCCTGACTTGCTCTCTCTTCTTCCTCCTTCGCCAAATTATTAAAACATAATTTTTTCAGCACCAGGTAGAAGAGCCGAAAGGTTTGCTCGACGTCCCACAGTACGTTAGCCTTTGCTGCTGGGTCGGTTGCGAGACCCTCGAAAACCAATCCCCAAAGGATATTCAGCATCTCTACTGGAGCCATAAGAATTATATTGGTTATAGGTATTTAAAGTTGAGTAAATATGTAGTGAGCCAACCTTTTGCGGGGTACCCCGGCTTTGCCACTCCATTTCGCTCATCAAAATTTTAAATATTCATGAAAAACTAGTACAAAATTCGATTTTTATACATACTATTACTCCAATCGATAATCGGCCTTAGAATATGGATTTAACTATGAATGTTGTCATAAACAAAATTTAAAAAAATGATAATTATTATATTTAATATAATAACGTTGGTTGCGAAACGTGGTCTAATACTTCCTAGTAGCTGATCTCAATTATTATCAAAATATAGCCGATGAAAATAACATTAAAGAATATATAATTCACTTGCTCTATGAGCGTCTATAGAGTACCTACTGTGAATACGTCTAAGGTCTAACCCAACTTAATTAAAGCCATAATATACAGAGTATAAATGTATAATATTATGCGTTTATAAACAATTTACGCCGTGGTTGAGCTATCTTCTTCGATATCGTAGTCAATCAGATTTGCATATTATGTGAAATATCTCATGTGCCAGCTTGTAAACAAAAATTACGAAATTCCTTTTGAGGCGGCTCGTAATCAAACAATCACATATTATGACATTATGTAATTAGGTATAGTAATAGGTTTGTAAACCCTTATTTTAGTACTACAAACATAATACAACTTATTAATATTTGTTACTCATTTGACATTTAACATGTATTCATTATGTAATACTATTTTAAAACGAGTAGCTACCTATAAAATAATATACTTGGATGGTAACATTTTGATTTGTATGTGTACGATGAGTAAGGTTTTAGAGTTTGCACTATTAATAATTGACACACAGATAACTAGAACAGAAAATAAAGAGAGAAACAAATACCGATTCACAGTAAACGAATAATAAAATATCTTGACACAATAATAAGCCCAAAAAAAAGAAAACTGATATGGTAGTCCGCAGGTTTGCGGGTTTTGATTCTAATAAATATGAACTATTAAAATATATAAAAGGTCGCTTCGAGGTCGTAACGACTAGTGAAATATTATAATATTATTATTTCGAGTTAAACTTATAATAATTATTGTTGTATATCAGAAACCTAATTATAATAATAACGTATTTTACCTGAATAATATTAATTAGTTATTAAATCGGAAGGTATTATTAATATTCATAATTTACTATCGCAGCCCTTTAATGCAGACGCTTGAATCTTTCACGGAAAATAGAAAATAATAATTATATATTTATAACCATATGCTCATCTAGATTATATTTCTATATTAAATACGTTGTTAAATATATAATTATTTTGATTATTCAGTTTGTGTTTGATATTATACACCCCGAGGTGTATAAGGAGCAATATATCGCTTTAAATTGCAATTTCTATTGACATTTTTTTTTTAAATAACGCGTATTATATTATACACACAGGTACCCTTTATACATGTCACGGTTTTTATTTCTATACAATGTTTCAGAAAGATAAAAACTAAAAATAAAACCAGAAATATAGTTGATCATAAATCAGAATTTGATGCTACTTTAAAAATTAATCGAGCTTTCGATAAAATAAAAATATACTGGTAAATTATTATTCTTGGACGATCGTAATAATATACCAGCATAATATATTATAATAATAGGTGTTTTTCATAAATCAGGAACATTTTAAAATGTTTCCATTTCTTTTCCATCTACCTACTCTGTTTATCATCGATTTTTCTTTCAAGTAAACTACATGACACATTTATAAATTATCAGAAGTCCCTATAAAGGTTTATTAATTACATTCAATAATAAATATTTGTTCCTAGAACTTATGTAACATTTATTCATGTAGGTAGTTCATAAACAACAAATTAATTAATTAATAACTTATATTGTATGCGAGTAAATAAATATAGATAGACATGAACATTTAAACGAACATTTTGACTACACTAAATAAAATAGAATTGTGCTTTCAAAAAGACTATAATATATAGTAGGTACTATAGCAATCTGAGACAAAATACAATTTTAAATTGTATTTCCATATTTAATGTAATATACTATATGCATCGTCAGAAATAATTTTACTGTCTAGGATCAGAATGATTTTTGTTTCATGTTCAAATACTACCAATTTACTTGTAGGTATATGTGCACAAATTGTATCGCAAATTCGTCAGAACCGTAAAAGTTTTGAAAAATTTCATTTGAAGTCATTCCACGAATTACTTCTACAGTCTGTGTTCCTGATGCTATAAAGCAGTTTTCTTAATTTGAAATAGTAAAGAGATAAATCGAATTTTTTTTCGACATTTATTTTAATTTTAAACTACGTCCAAAAATTCATGACATGTATATTAATCGGTGATTACTTCCAAATTTTTCGGTACGAATAGAATAGTATTCATCGTAATTGACAGCAATGAATGAGACAATTTTCCCTCGTTAAAGCCATTATTACTGCTTATGACAAATTTATCAAATCCAAATTATGTGCATGTATAATATTGAACGATACTTTTAACGGTGAACTCTATATTATTATACATTTTGAATGATATACGAACTATATGGTAAAATAATTTAAAATTTTTCTAAAATTTTTCTTTTGAATTTTTTATAACATACAAGTATAAAAGTTACATATTTTATTCCAACCAATATTTAATAGGTAATTTAAAACTGTTCATGAAAGTATTTTGTTTCAGATATTATATAATACAATTAAAAATATTATTTTCAATTTAGAAATCAAAAGTTTATACTCATCTAACTAAGAACGAAAATAATATAATATATTATATAAATACAATTATTTTTAAAACAGTTAACGCGTCATATTGTCAAAATACAATAATTATCGTTTTGTGTTTAATAATAATAATAATAAATTAATGGTAGTATCTGTGTTTTACTAATTCCATAGGTATGCTCTGAATAAATCACTATTTTGTATTATATGCATACATAACAGTATGCATATATTATATACCATATACCTAGATCTGTGGTCACTTTCTATGTGCCTATAAATTTAATATTTATTAAAAAAACGACAAATGTTTTTTTTTTAAATATACATTAGCCCACGGTCGTTTGTATTCTACGTGAATCACGGAGTAAATTTTTAAATGTATATTGTATTGCAGTAATTTTGTCTGATGGTGTTTGTAATATCTTGAAGAAAAGAAATTAAATCTTTTGACAGTTCACTCTGCAGTCGCTGTCATTTTTTTTTCCTTTTAAAGAGATTTACATCTAATATTCATAAAATGTCCATGTACAAACATCGAATATTGAACAAATAACAAATTATTTATAAGCGTTTAAAGTTTTGATGAAAACAAAAGCACCAAAAATGTACAAACTTTCTGCGTTGCTGTGCGCGTAGGTATACTTACCTATATATTCGTACACATATATAGTGTTATTCGCTGGGTTATGGTACCATTTCACTCCTCGTAACTAAACTTTAAATAATGATAAATAATCAAATATATTGGTACCTATTTCATATTTATATATATCCGTCTTCAGAAATAAGACTTCAGAATATAAAACAATGATGGAAACGCTGTTCGATATTTAAAAAAAAAGCAAAACAAAAAATATAACATAATATAATATTATAGCGACAAATTGAATTTTTTTTTTACAAACATAATAAAATCAACTTTAAATTACACGCACAAATATTATGACATGGATATTACTCACGTTATGATGTTACCTATACATTTTTAATTATTTATCGATCAAAACTCGGGGGTACTATAGTCGAAGTTATCAAGATTAACTTATAGTTGCAGTTACGAAGAATATAGCATCATGAATCGTCAACGATAAATTATCAAAGCATAAAAAATAATATAAATAAAGGCTGGAATCTAAGACGTTTCTAAAAACATATATTTTATACAATTGTCTTCTATATATATATACCTACATACGTTCAAAAGTAAAACGTCAGTCGCGAATGAGCTCATATTTAATGCAGTTTATTGCTTTCTTGGATAGTACTGGAACACACATCACTGCCGATTTCGGTGTTCCGACCACGTCCAATTTCCGGTATTTTCGAATATTAATGAGATAAACCACTCTCGACTGGCACGTGCATTGTGCGGAGTAATTTAACTTTTCGGGGGATTTTATACACTAAATAATTGAGTAGAAATCGGCCAAATTTGCGGAACCTACCCGTATGCAAATTTAATCGGCTAGGGTATTCTACTTTCTTACGTGTGCGCATTTTTCACCGTCACGACGACCGTGTGTATATATATATATTATATATGTGGTATATACAGTATACACCCAAACCTGAAGTTATTGCATCAACCTGGCTTGTGTTTCTCTGTATACCAAAAGTCCAAAACATACTTTGGAATCAATTTCCATTCCGGTGGTGAGGAGGAAAGAAGCAGGGTATACGACATATGAGAAATAAATTGACCTAACCTAACCGACTTATACCATCCCTTAGACGTAGACGGTTTCGATAGATATTAAACGCAAGTGCAGTCCCATTAAATTGCTTCCCAAAGCTAGGTAGTCAATATTTTTTACCCTTAAACAATACAACGGGAACATTGTATTGGTTCCTAAACTTTGACCAACCATAGTTGGCTCACGGTAATTGTATTTAAAAAGTACATGAGATACCGAAATATTATTATTAAAAAAAAAAAATAGTATTAGCATATTATATACATGCTGAACGCATCGCATGTTATTACATTTAACTATTAATTCAACAATATTAAAAACCAAGTAAAGTGAAATTGGTAAAATGAACCACAATAAAATCAAATAATATTGATATTAAATTATTTAAATTGAATAAAAAATATTTGTATAAAAAGTAAATTAGATTATTCTTCATGGCTTATATTTGTTGACTAATATTTTTATTCATTTAACCTATTAAACTATACCAGTCAGAATTCTAAATTTTATTTTCAATAAAATTTATTTTATCTTGAATTCGTTTTCTGTGAAGTACTGAAGTCTTATTTTAGTAGACTAGTGAAAGAAATACAATATTATAGTTAAGACCAATATTCGAATATTTTCCATACCAATTTCTTTTTTTTTGGTTGGCACTTACACAATGCTTTTTCGAGTACCAATTAAACTAAATTATTTTATGCTTCTAAGGGCCAATTTATTCAACGGTCGATTTTGAATTACTCTAATATTAGGAGCAAATTTTATTTTCCCAATTCATAGCATTGTTATGCTATGGTCTATTAATATTAAGATTAAAATTTACCAGACAGCTTGCACAACTTGCATCCTTGTTAACCATATTATGACAACTATAAACCACTATGTTCATATATAAAAGTATTATTTTATTGTCATACAAGAAATCGGTAATTGATAAATAATCGTCATAAAAAGAGCGTGTATATTTAACAATTGTATGAGTGCTGTAAATTGTTCTCAAACTCTGGAGTTGCAGATAAATATTAAATTTTCCAACCCACCAGTATCCAAATTTTCTGATTTAATAATTCTGTTTTATGAGATCAGCTATTCATACATTTCATATGTTAACATAGCAACAGTGGACATATAATTCAAGTGTATATTGACTTCGCGTAATTTAGCTTGACGTACATTCAGCAATCTCGTAAAGTATTTGAGTGTAGGGAATTAGGGATTTAGAAATATTTGTATTTAAATACTTTAAAAAATACGAAAAAAATTGATTAGTCAGATTTCGGATTGTTTTTTGATAACCGTATTATTTTATTTATATTTTTTCACTTGTATAAGTTTTAAAGTATTTCAGAATTAAAATATAACAAATTTGTATTTATTTTAATTTTTTAGCATAAAATAAAGTAGGTAGTTAACAAACTTCTAATGATACGTAATTTTATATAGTTATTACTCATTAGTAGGGCTCGGATTTTAAAGCATAATAAATAACAAAAAAAGCACAAAATTGTTTTAAAAAAGCAAAAATGAAGCATATTTATTTTTTAAAAAAGCAAAAGAAAGCATGACTAAAAATTAACACGAATTAGTTATAATTTTATAAAACTGAAGTCATTAGTTATATCTTATGATATGTGCCATTATAATCTCACATCATAAAATTACAAAATTAATTCATCACATTTATTCGTATTACCTAATAAACCAGTAAAATTAAATAAAGTAGGTACCCCATATAATATATGCATGCCGAGCATGACATTTGTAGTTGTTTTTATTGCATTTTCCTATAAGTAATTTAAATGCAGTATTATAAATATTTTTTGAATACGTTATGTACAATTTTTACCTTTATCCAAAGACAATTTTAAAAATAATTTTTATAAGACTGCTTTATATCAGACTGCAGTATAAATGTGTCACGCGTGACATATCGTGTCTCATCACTCTCATCACAATGAAAATTACAATTTTAAACATATTATACACATTTTCGCGATTTTTTGGTGTTGTAAAAAGATAAGTCTGACTTACCACATTCAAAATGTGACGGTTCAAGTGCTAAATTTGTACAGAACACACGGGTTACGCTAAAAAAGCATTTATTTCAAATCATACGCTCCACCTATTATACTATCGTCCCGTGTATCGCCAATACGGTTTTCTACTACCTTTTTTGGTTTCTGGATATAAATGTTTATTGTTCAACCATTCCACGAATACTTGTCGTTGGTCTTTTTAGGTTTATAATGTAATTCGATGGTCCTACGAGGCTTATTCACTGTGATCAATTCTGTATAGAATTTTGTTATTATTCTGGAAAACCGGACAATTGAAAATTGCTTTTCTGTTTCAAGTACTACTTCTATTTATAATTACAACAATATGATCACATATCATACATTTATTCACAGAACAAATCAATATTTCGCTTTTAAAACAATATCCCCATAAGTTATTCAACATATTAGGTACAACTATATTATCATTTCATTTTGAAAGACACTAGGTAGAAATAATACGCATCATTATGTACAACAATGAATCGTGGAGCCCAATTTGTTTTTGCATTATTACCATTATAATAATATATTCACTTAATCCGATCTAACTGTGGACAAATGCAGAAAAACACAGGTGTATCGTCCTAGGACTACAGATTTGCTTCATACCAACCAATATTTCATCTGAACCGGATCCAATATAAGTGATTTATTTTTATTATTATAAAAGTACCTATATCACTTAGGTGTATAATAATAATAATGCTTTGTAATATTTTATTATTTTTAAAAAATAAATGAAAAGTGTTCTAATCAATAGTAATATTATATACTATTACATAAAAAAAAAACTCAATTATACGTAATAACCGAAGTTGGAATTTTAATAAATTCTGTTTGCAATGCTTTTGTATCATCATGTGTACAATAATATATAATATCATGTATGATATTCAATATATTATAATATTACATGAGAGACGATATTTTTTTTTCAGTGTTACTTTTTGTGGTAGTGTGCTCTTGGATTTCTGAATTAATTCTTTGGCCGAATATCAACGTGCACTAAATACGACCTACCACATATGTCACGGTTGCTGTCGTCAACTGAATATTTTATAGATATGATAGATATGTGATATTTTACACTCGTAAATATAGCTATAAACTAGGAAGTTACCATAGATAGAAGTAATAAAGGACTCGACTTAGAGCTCAGTGCAAAGAATACAGGCACAGAGTGTTGTGGCAAAGAGTGTCGGTGTGCTGGGGTGTTAAATAATCCTGGATATAAATTAGATTAATCTATATATTATTGTATAACCATTCAATAATTAGATTAGTTAAATAATCGATCAATCAGCTAGCTCAATCATCGAGCGTGGAACACTTAATAAATTATTATTGTATAACACATACCGCGGTCCAACGGCTCGAATTCTCACGAAAGGCAGGGTAAGCTGCTTAGCGGCTCCACGCCAATTTCATAACATAACAAATGATTCTACTAAATCAGTACTACCTACAATATTCAACTTTTAACGTACCTAAATATTATAGATATAAAAATAGTGTTGTCTGTAGCAGAGCATTTATACGAAGGAGCTTTCAAGTGTGTAATTAAATAAAAAATGAAAAATATTTTTACGAATTGAGAACCATTAAGTGATTATATATAGGTGGGTAGGTATCTGTTAACAGTTTTTGTGGATTTAAAATTAATGGATGGCTCAGATAAGACACTTAATAGGTAGTATCATAATAATGTGTTATAAAAATATTATAATTTTAATGATTCTCATAACAAAAACCAAAACAAATAAATTTATTTATTAGGTAATAGAAAACTGTCTTTGAAAATTGATAAAACTGTTTTCATTGCTAGTTCAACTAGCACAAATAAACCTGATAATATGTGTGTATTCCAAAACTGAAAGTGGCGGTATGCATTTGATAAGTTCCAACTTCCAACTAGTAAGCAAGTATATTTACTTAAGATTCAGTTTTATTAAGTTCATGTTCTTGCATCAAAGCCTCAATTATATAACGGTGTACGAATCGGATAGTAATATAATCGTTTTAACCTATTTGTTAGTCAAACTTTAAACATATTGTTATTTAAAATATTCATCACATGTGTTACCCCTATCATGCATATTATATTGTACGAAATTGATTTTATGTTGATTTTTGAGTTGTAACTCAAATGAGTTACAACTCAAAAGAAATAAATATTTCTGATTCACATTATGATTAATCGTTATGATTTGTATGTCATGTTATTTGTTTTGAAGTTTATCCATTTTATTTTATTTAGTAAGAAAAAAAAAACGAATAGGTAGTAAATAACCGTTAACAAAATACGATAGTATTATCGAAAGCCAATTCCGGTGAGTCCCATGGCCATCATAGTGTAAAATATATGTTGGAAATATTATGGGGCGTGGTTCGAAATATCATAAACTTACATTAAGTATATCAATAATATTAACGCCTTCGCAGTTTCGTAACACAACCAGCAATAATGATTGGATTTTACTGCTTACAATTAAAACTAAATTGCTATTGTTTAATATTTAGCACAACCAAATATATACCTCTAATAAGTATAACCCATTTAGATTTTATAAACTATAACTACTAAAATATTAAGTAAGATTTGTTTACATTTTTAGGCTGGATATAATGTTATTAATTGTTTCTAACCTATTGTTCGTTACAGTACAAGCCTATACTAACCAATTTAAATTTTTCTTGCAGTCTCTAGGTTGGTTTCTCCTAGTACCCTAGGCAAAATATAATAATTTTGCGTTATAGGTTGCCCCTAACGACCGATATAATTACATTACCATAGCAACCTCTAAAAAAACTATTCCATACACAAATTTCCGCTTAAACTTATCTATTATTGTTTTTTTTTCCGTACAACTGAGAAAATTTATATATTATTGAAACTATGAATTTCTTTATTTTAGATTCTGAGTGAAATTGTGAATGTATAGTTCTTACAATGGAATGAGTTTTTTAATTTTCCAAACTATTTTAAGATGAGTACAGGAAAAATAAATAACTTAGTGTATAGAACCTAACTATAAACTAGGTACCTATTATAATGCTAATATAATAAAAGCAATGTTATTGGACAAATTATATCAACCTTCCGTAATACTAAAAGTAAAATAAGCTATACTCAATAGCAGTGCCGTAGCCAGAAATTTTTTTTTTTTTTTGGGGTGGGGGGGCACTTAATTTTTTTCTCAAATTTTTGCTGCAATGCTAGAATACCTGATTATCACCTATTACTTTATGGCCCCTTTGTTTATAAAGTGTTTACTACAGGCCTATTATTTTTATGACTACCATTATATGGTACAAAAAAATTTCAAATTGAGCACATTGCTAGTACCCCCCTTAGCTGCAGCACTGCTCAGCCTTAATATCAAAAGATTAAGTTGTCAAAATATACTTAGTAAAATAGTTGATACAGAATGTCGACTTCAAGCTCAGAACCGTGTTTTGTGCAACGATTTAAATTGAATTCAAATGTACCTATGAGATACGCTTAACAGTAGCCTACCGATGTCAGATATATAATAATTACTGTACAGCAGAGTGGTTAACTATTTTTCCGTTTTTTAAATTTAAAATCTCAAATGTCACAACTTTTTGCAATCTCAAATTGTTGTAATATTTTAAGCTTGACGTCGAAGGGTTGGTTATGCGTTGAAACTTGAAATCGTTACGCCAGAATTACTAAAACACCAAAGTTAACACATTAAGATCAACCTAGTTTGTTTAAAATACTTAGTTATTTTTTCGAAAAGACAATGACAAAAATTTAGTTTAGAAAAAAGTAAATAAAAACTTTATGCTCTATTTCGGTCCATAACATTATCAAATTGGAAGTATAGTTGATAAAATAATTTGACAACAGTTTTGAAAGTTTTGCTAAAATACAAATTTGTACCTTTAGACATTATAGAATACTTTATTAATTTTAATAAATGCAAGATAAAAAAACGCCTATTTCTACGTGGTTATATAATAATATTGACCAAGTAGTTAACCAGTAAGATTTTTTAAAATATAAACAATAGGAGCAATGTTCGCACACACACGGAACCATGCGTGAAGGCCATAGCTAATAATATGTATTTAAATTTCTTAACGTAAAAGGAATAACATTATTGAGTACGACAATGGTAATAAATAGATACCTAATACTTCCCGATATAATTTATTCTTGGAATTATTGATTTTCGTACAAACATGTAGGTACATTTTAATGCAGTATCTGCACTATTCGTTGAAAATCGTTTTGCATAGGACACACTTTTGCTTTTAATACTTTAATATTACAAACATCTAAATTCACCATTTTATACTTAAACCACGGTAGGTTATGACGTGTACCACCGATATTATGTAAATTTAATATAAATATACTTGTAGATAACACAGCCGGTAAAATGGTTTTACTCCGAGGCTCCGACGCGCGACGTATGTGTATAATATACTATAAGGCAATATTATATTATACGCTGAATTTGGCGGTGACCATTAATTTAAACGTATTGTTATATTTTATTATTTTAGTGACGTATCATTTGAAAATAATAATAATGACAATTATAATATGATGGGACTAAGGTTGTTGTATGGGTAATTTAAGGTTTTTTTCTCCTGCGA